>PVIC010004532.1:0-32557 GCA_004025085.1 Thryonomys swinderianus
CTGTCTCTGCCTCCCGAGTGCTGGGATTACAGGTGTGAGCCACCACGCCCGGCACTGTGGTATGTGGTATTGATTACTGGTGGGTGTTGAGTCTCCATACCCAGCATTGTATGTGGTTACTGGGGATCGAACCCAGGACCTTGCGCTTGCAAGGCAGGCGCCGGAACCACAGAAAAAATCCATGAACTAACAGTCTAACATGTTTTCTAGGCTATCTTTTTGTATTGTTTTGTTTTTTTGTTTTTTTTTGAGACAGGGTCTCACTTTGTAGTTCAGGCTGGCCCTGAGCTCACTATGGTGCCCAGGCAAGCCTCCGCGAACTCAGCAATCCTCTTGTCTCTGCCTCCCCAGTGCTGGGATTACAGGCGTGAGCCACCACGCCCGGCATTGTGGTATGCGTGTTGATTGTTGGTGGGCGTGAGTCTCCACGCCCAGCACTATATGTGGTTACCAGGGATCGAACTCAGGATCTTGCGCTTGGAGGCAGGCGCTGGAACCACTGAGCTAACCCTCCGGCCCTCTAGGCTATCTTTATAAGAGAGTTGAGCATTACCATCGTATCCTACCTAGAAATCTTATACCCAGAAATCTTATCCAAGTCTAGTCTACAGACATCACTGGAATTCATCTGAAATACAGAACATCAGGTCCTACTCCAAACTGCTGAATTAGATTCTGTATGTAACATGACCCCAAATTATTCCTATGTGTAGTATTTGTCTACATATAAGGTTGAGAAACCTGGCCTTAGGAGATCAATACACTGGTAAAAGAATCATTTAATGTTTTCTTTAGGTAGTAGCAAAATCAAACCATTCTAACCTGTAAAATCGGTTTTCCAGCCTTTGTTTAATTGTACTTAGATCTGTTGGATATGCCACTACAGTGCAGTACATGGGATACGCTTGCAGATCCACAGGGGCTACAAATGCCGAAGCAATATCTAAAATACATAAATAATTCATTTCCAGTTTTAATGTTTATAAAATAATTGTACTTCAGACTTAATAAATCCTAATCTATAAATATTAGCCTATTACTGTCTGTTATAAAAAATACATAGAACTTAACAAAGAATCTCACTTTTTATGTGTACATTTACAGTGAAAAAGTTTAGAATTTTTTTTTTTTTGACAGGGTCTTCTTTGTAGTTCAGGCTGGCTGTCTACAGAGTGAGCTCAGTAAGCTTTTAAATGTAAACTCTGACCTTATCACAACCTTACTACATCATCAATCTGTGAAATATCAATTCAGAAACTTTGATTCAATCAATATAAAGCACCTAACAGAAAAGTTAAAATCACATATCATTTTTGCTCATTGATATGTAGAACTATAAATACTGAATAAATTATTTATAATTTATCTGTAAGACATTGTTTACAATCAGTGCCATTCCATTAATACTTCAGAGCTGGAGATTTAGCTCCACAATATAATGCTCATGTGACACAAACCTCTGATTCAATTCCCAGCATTTCAGGGAACAAAAGGGTGGCAGTATTTGTCCTCACAACTGCACATACTACAATTCTGTAACTTCAGTCAATGCCTTCATCATTTCTTATTCATATTAATTTTTAGTTTCTTCAAGATTCTTTCATGCTGATTGCCTACAGCAGAAGACTGCTATAAACCACACTAAGTCTGTAGATATTTTGCAAGTCCAGAGGCTCAGCAAAATCAATGTTTACATGGTCATTGCTTTCTTTCCTTTTAATGAGGCAAATCCATTAATACCTCTCTTCTCTATCCTTAACCAGTTTAGCAATCTACCTAATTAAAATTTAGCTTTCAGCAAACCTCTAATTCATATCATGTCACCTTGACTATGTCAAAGTTTTTCAAATCAGGTTGGAAAAACTCAGATTTTATTCAGCTTGAATTCCATTTGTAACTCTTTCAGTTATTTAAATCATGCTTAAAACTTTATGGTGGTCCACACCTATAGTCCCAGCATTCTGGGAGGCTCAGGTAGAAGGATTATGAATTTCAGACTAGTGGAGGTCATTTACCAAGACCCTGAGTTAAAATAAAACATAATAAAAGGGCTAGGATATAGTTTAGTGTGATGCCTTCCTTTTAATAACCAGGAGAAAAAGTTTGAAGACCATGACATGGTATTATGGGAAAAGGTATTATGGAAAAGGTATTGTTTCCATAGTATGCTTTTTGCCTTTTTTTTCCCTATCCTTGTGTGTTGTTTTTATTTACCTAGTGTCATCAACTGGTTTATTCCTCCAACAATTCTTTCACATTCTTCGTCTCTGGCATTCGTACCCCATTCTCCATCAAGTGGTTTGTAGATCAATGATCTGCATTCAACATCAGTTAAAGGAACACTGGTACCTAGCTCTTCAGGAAATACAGCTGAAAATATAGTCAGGAAAGCAAGTAAGTCAAAATATTTGGTAATTCCTATTTAGATTATTTATAAAAGATATAAATGACTGGAAAAGATAGGGTGTGTTCAGGGGGATATGACCATAGACCAAAGTACAAGTAATTTTGCCACAAATTTAAAGTATAATTTTTGAAAGTTTGTAAATATATTCATAAAGTAAAATACACTTTAAGGGTCAGTAAAATTTAAATTTATAAATAAAAATATTAACATTATGATTTTCTAAAATGATTATACCAGAAAAGTACCCCATAATCAAATTAGATGAAAAAGTTTTATGAAAACATTTGAAGTTCAGCTTTCTAAATTACCTAATTGCCATATTTACTAATAAACATGAACTAAAGAAGCATGTTTCAAGAATGTCTCAAATTTTCTAATAGACGAACAGAATACTGACACATAATTATGCTTTTTACTATGAAATGATATACTCTATATGTCTTAATCTTAACATATGTATCCAAAAATTTTCTCTTCTTTCAATTTTTAAAGAACAATAACTGTTTACCAATTTCACTCATAAATGATTTGTTAGAAATCAGACTGCTTCTAATCTTTTTTCTCATAAGAAATATATTGATTAAAGAGCTATTATAGAATGCAAAACAGTAATTTATGCAGTGTTGATTACCCAGTCTATAATCATTAATCCAGTTTTCATATGTTTACATATACACAAATTATTTTTTGAAAATAGAAAAAAGAATTTTTTTTAAAAGCAGTATTTGTGCTTAGCCAGGTCTATTTTCTCAGAGTAAGGATATCATATTCAATGCATGGGAGTAATTCTCAAATCCTGTGTGTATCCAACCTTGTACACAATGCTAATTATTGTTATTAATTGTAACTACCTCTTCATTGAGTTATGTGTCAGGCTCTACTATAAGCACACACAAGATATTTTAATTCTTAAACCAGCCCTACCAGAAAGGTATTGATTTAGATAATCAAGAGCTCAGTTCTAAGAAGCTAAGGTTGTGAGACTTTAAGAAACTTGCAAAGACCATATAAAAAGTGGCAGGGCAAGGATATGTATCTATGTTTGACTCCAAGATTGTGCTCCTAACTATTATGTGATACCATATTCTGCTGGACTTACAAAACTCTATTCTCAAAATGCTCACTTTTTCCTAATATTATGTTACACCATATTCTGTTGGACTTACAAAAATCTATTCTCAAATTGCACTCTTTTAAAATAAATGTGTAGTAATTAAAGCATCTTCAATTCCTCCTATAATAAATTAATTTTAAGCCCACTTGTTAAAGACTATACTTTTGAAATGGACAAAAGTTACATCAATTTTGTTCATTACTGGGCTTCCCCTACTTCTCAAGTCAATAACAGCTGTACACTAGATACTTATAATAAATATTTGATCTTCACTATAACCCTAGGTAAAAGTTGATTTTTTTATTTAAGAAATTAACTCTATAAGGTAATGCAAAAAGCCTAACATATATTTACCATTATTAGGTATAAGCTCCATATCCCAAGGGCTCATCTTTTCTGTATCTCCATTGTCCCAGCTTTAGAAAAAGAAAAATCTTACATTAAACAATCTCAAGATTGCACTGCAATTCTTTTTTTTTTGGAGACAGGGTCTTGCTTTGTAGTTCAGGCTGGCCCAGGCAAACCTGCAACTCAGCAATCCTCCTGTCTCTATCTCCCAAATGCTGGTATTACAGGTGTGAGCCACCACGCCCAGCACTGTGGTATGTGGTATTGATTGCTGGTGGGCGTGAGTCACCACGCCCAGCACTGTATGTGGTTACCAGGGATCAAACTCAGGGCCTTGTGCTTGCACTTGCGAGGCAGGCACTGGAACCAGAGCTAAACCTCTGGGCCTGCAATTCTTTTTTTATTGGTATATTATATATACATCACAATTACACTCCACATTGAGAACTTGTACCAGTAATATGACATGACTTAATTCTCATTTTTCCCCCTCCCCTACCCACCCTATCTATCCCCTGCATTTCAATTCTTGTACCACTCTATAGACATAACTGCTTCAGTGTTTAAAAAGAAGCAACCTTTATCCTTTTATTAGTAAGTGGAGAATAAATTGAAAACAAGCCAGGTCTAACTAAATATACAACATGTATCTTCTTACCACACATTATAGCACTGAAACAAACTATCAGGGTATTCGAGCTGAAGAGGTTCCTGACTTTCAATGGTTCCAAACCACCAAGCATCATCTATGACAGATCTGAAACGGTCACCTGGACGAGAATAAAAGTCACTTACTTCTTTCTAAAATGTAATTCTAAAGCACTTCAGTTGCTTATATAATTTTACAAAACAAAGTGGCCTGTATATTCCAAAAGTTCCTAAGTAAAATCATACAGGTAAAAGATGTATCAAGCATTAAGAAATCAATATGGTATTACTCATTTCAAAATCCCATTTCTTAGGTTTCATTAGCAAAGGGTAAATTCAGACTTGCCTTAAGTATTTTTACTAATCTAACATTTTAAGTTCATCATTAAAACCATGTCCAAATTTTTCTTTAAAAAATACAGTTTAGGTAACTTCTGTACGAGTACTTACAGTCAATCTTTATTGTCTTACTTTCTATATAGAAGTTCCCCAAACACTGAAGATTCAGCTCAAAAATAAGACACAAATAACCAAATCTGCCCTTTCACCTCAACACATGTACGTAATAGCATATATATATGCATTTTCCATTTCACAGTATAAGAAACAAAAAATAAAAACCAATCTTTGTAAAGCAAGATGCATACCTTCTACTTTCTCCCACTGCATTTAGGGGCTTTCATATTAAACTCCTTTCAGAAAGACCTACTAAGCTGTAAGTACTACAGCCTATTCCTTTTTTTTTTTTTTTTGAGACAGGGTCTCACTTTGTAGTTCAGGCTGGCCCTGAGCTATGTAGCCTAGACTAGCCTTGAAGTCACCAATCTTCTTGTCTCTGCCTTCAGAGTAGTAGCATTATAGGTGTGGGCCACCAAGTTTTTTTTAACAGTCTATTCTTAACATCTTTTCAACTTCCCTCTCTTGTTATCTAGAAACTGAAAGTCACTCCTTTCCTCTGTGGAGTACTTTCCTCTTGATTTTCACAGTATTTACTAAATTTTCTCCAGGCTAGCACAGACAAGAGTCTGAAAGACCCAAGTTTAAATAAACTGTCTGTATGACTTTAAATCCATTAGCTATTTTCAAGCATCATTTTATTTATCTATGAAACTGTTATGTCTAACACATGGTAAGTTTTGAACAATGCCTTCTATTAAAACGGTTTTTCATTTTTAACAAACTGTTAAGAAAAAATAAATCAAGTTAATCTAAAACAGTGCTTTACTTCATTTTTTTAAACAAGTGATTTAAAAATTAATAGACATATAGCATAAAATAAGAAATTTTAAAACAAAGCAGAATATATTAATAAAAAAATGTGGAGCCCAGAATAAATCCTCAGAACACAGTACACATTCTGAATGGTCACACACTTATATCCAAAGGTAAGCAGTCTCATAGGTGATTTTATGAGAAGGGTGATCTAGTAGTCAAGTCTCAGATAAATATTGGTGATGCTGAACTTATACAATTACTTAATAAACAGTACATATTTTTTAAGGGCACTGGTATATGAAACCAAGTTCTCATGCATATTCTCCCATCCAATTATTAACCAGGCTCGGCCCTGCTTAGCTTCCCATTTCAGATGATATGGGTGGTTCAGGTTCAGGGAGGTATGGCTGTAGACCCTCAAGCATGTTCCAAGGCAACTGTCATTACTGAGGTACACTGCCAGACCCTTTCTTATTTGATTTTGACACAGGGTCTCACTAAGGTGCTCAGATTGGCCTTGATTTTGCAATCCTCCTGCCTTAGCCTCCATACTAGCTGGGATCACAAGCCTATTTAAGGAGCATATTGACATTACCAACTTTCTGTAAACAGTTTCATAGACCTATATCTTACGATTTTTCAGACTGATGAGCTTATAATAGAGGGATGAACTTGATAATGAATGCTTAACCATGATGAACTGTATCTACAGACTAATAATGGATACAAGCAAAGAATAAGCCCTAAAATATTTCTGAGAAAAGGCTAAATTACCGCTATTATAATTTTATTTATTTTTTAAATTTTTTATATTTTTGGTGCTGGGGATCAAACTTCAGACCTTGCATTTGTGAGAAAGGCACCAGAATCACTGAGCTAAATCCCTGGCCCACTGTTAATGTAATTTTAAATGGCAAAGTGTAGGCAGAAGAATCCATCTTCAGGTAAATAAATAAATAAAATCAGACAATAACTTTTATTAATATTTAATAATATTAATATTACATTAATCTGTATTCATCTGTAGATACAGAAAAAATTTACAAGATCTAAATGAGAAAATTCTGATGCTTATTCATTTAAAATATCTTAATTAAATTTCCACTAAGTACTGATCTTATAATAACTGCTTCCAACTAAGTAAAAGAGCATACAATTTCTTATATAATTTTGGTTTTCCTCTAGGAATTTTATTTTGTCTATGAATTTACAATCAAATCTTCCCACATTTGTTTAATAAATTCAGCTGTAAAAGATACTCTTCAATATAATCATCAGAACACTTGTTTATTAAAGGACAATGTCCTCTGGACTAATTATTTCCTAGACTTGATGACAGACAACCGTTATCCTGAAGACTTCTCTTCACTGTTACCTTCAATTTCCTTTTGGTCTTTCCTGTTCTATACTTTCTATTTTCTAAGTAGCAATCTTCCATTACTTCTTCAGTTTACTTCAACCCTCCTCCACCATGCCAGCATCTTCCAATGGCACTAAAGTATTCTATTTACCAAATTGTATGAACCATATATATATAAAATACTGTACTCCAAGATGACAAACGCTGGCCTTCCTTGAAATTTTTTAAAACAGAACTACTTAATAAATAACACATCCATTTGTATATAAGCTATGACATCATTTAAATGCCAGGAAAGTTTTGTAATTTTGAAGTTTGAGATTTATTCACACATTAAACACATAATAAGAGATAGCCAAAACCACACTCAATTCAGCTTCAGTCCCAGTCCAAATGAATACACATTTTGTTACGGACTTTTTAGGTTCTGACTATGAATGTTTTATTAATATTTTTCATCAATTCAACATGTAAAAACATCTAAGGAAGAATTTCAATTTTTTAATCTCGTAACAGATGGTTACCAAAATGTAAGAGGAAAAATGCTTTAAACTACATATTTTCAACCTTAAATCACCCACCTATATTCCACCGCCTATATTTCGCATCATCAAATTGTTGTCGCAGGACTAAGAAATCTATAACATCAGGCATATCATGGTACCTAGTTACAAACAAACAAATTAATTAGAACTAAAAGGATCTAAAATATATACAAACTTCTCTGAATTAAAAAAAACACCTGCAATATTAATACATCGCTTTCAACAATCCTTACTTCATAGTAAATGATCCACCAGTCAGTTTACCAGTGTCAGGATCTAAAAAAGCAAGTTTAAGGCAGCAAAGGGTAGGTAATCCCACTTCATACTTTATGCCAACTATCTTCATTAGTTCTTGTTCCTAAAATAGAGAAAGTTAAGAAATCATCTTTACAAAGTAAGCTGTAAATTTATTGCTAAACATTAATAGAAAAAAATTTCTTGGTTTTAATTTTGATGTTATAATTATTCTGTATATATATGTGAAAATTAATTGAGCTGTGTCTCAATTTTGTGCACATGTGAGCTATGTGAAATACTTAAAAAGCATTAATTTTTCCAAACTTCAAATTATCACCAAGTCTGGAGATAATCAAATTTATAAATATTTGTACCTTAGGGCCAGGGATTTAGCTCAGTGGTTCCAGCCTCTGCCTTCTAAATGCAAGCTCAGGAGTTCGATCCCAGTAACAACCTCAATGCCAGGCGTGGTGGCTCACACCCACCAGCAATCAGTATCCCACACCACAATGCCAAGCATAGTGGCTCACACCTGTAATCCCAGCACTTAGGAGGCAGAGGCAGGAGGATTGCTGGGAGTTTGAGGCTAACTTGGGCTACATACTGAGTTCAGGGCCAGCCTCAAATACAAAGTAAGATTCTCTCAAAAATAACAAAAACAGAAACAAAATATCTGCACCTTAGTACTAAGTGGTGACAAATTTTCACTGTAACTAAATCTTGTACCCAACTTAAATACTCTACTGAAGAATATAAATTCAGTCACTTTTGCATTTCTCTGGCTGAAAATTAAACACCCATTCTCTAAGAATGCTTCCATTGAACAAACTGCTTTCATGCAGTTTCTTATAGTGAAAATAGTAACACTTGATAGAATTTTCACCATAAACCGTAAGTGCATCTTTTTAGTAGTAAGTCAAGACCATACCCGTAATTCCATTTTATGCCATGGTTGTTTTTTAGGATTAATACTATAAATTTTATTTTTCCGGGCCATTTCAACATATGCTTCATGTCCTTGTCGGAAATAATAGACCTAAAAAGTAAGCAAAAGTCATAGTTTAAACATCTGGATGTGTTTCTAAAACATAAGCTTACCAGGTAAAATGTGAGACAAAAATCCAATAACTGCAAGCTACAGAAATTTTAACACTGACTTTTTCTTACTTTTTTTAACCAAGTGATTTATAAATACATGGAAAACTTCCTGAAAATCAAATACTATATGGGACGGGAGTATAGTCCAATAGTAGAATGCTTATCTAGAAGCTGTAAAGTCCTCAGTTTGTTCCTCTGCTTTGTACCCCAACCTCACCCCCAACTTCTATTCTAATATTATACATCTTAAGAGGAAAATAATTACAAATATGTATATAAATTTATAGTTTTTGAAATAAAGAAGTGAAAGTATTCATACTTTAATCCATATTTTAACCCTTAAATAAAAAAGAATATATTTTAAGTTAATCTTACTAAAAATAAATGCCACTTTTAAATTGTACTGATAAAAACTCCCTTTTATACTCCTCAAATTACTGCAATTATTTATAGTAATCTTAAGATTACTTTTAGATCTTTCCTCTTAATTGTCTTAACTATACACTTAGGAAGACTGAGAATGAGACACTTGTGAACTTGCTGTAATCTTCTAGCGTTGAGTTTCAACAGCTATTAAAAAAAAGTTCAAGGCTATTAATTGGTAAAATAAAAAGATAAAATTTTAAGTACCTCATCCCCCATCTGAGGCACAAATGGGCATCTTCGAGGAAGAGTGTCTGTAATCCATGTTGAAGGAAGCCATTCTTCTAATGTCAGCCCATTACCAGTGAGTTCTCCCACAGGCAATCTCTAAGTTTGAAATATTATAATGTAATATTACCATAGAAGCACAAAACAGACATAGAAAAAGGGTTTTGTGACAGACGTCTACATTAATTTTATTCTTTAGCATTAAAAAGTCTTGAAAATAAGGCAGTGGCAGCAGCAGCAATACTCAGTTTCTCCAAATCAATAATTAAGAGAACTGGAAATCAAAAATCAATAAATATTCACATAATTCTTATTCTCACAAAACCCACAGCAAAGGCTCTGTAATTTCCTCTTTCAAAATGCTTCCAATCTAATTCCATATAACAAATCAAGACATAGTACTACAAGAAATAGTAGGTTATTTCCATGCTTGTAAATTGTCCAAGAAGGCTCCTCCTCTTCCCTTACTAAATACTCATTACTTGTGGCTCACTTCAGCCCCTTCTGTCAGGTATTTGCTTCTAAACAACAGTGTTAAACCAGCTCCCTTACTTTTTAACTTTCATGGATAAAAATATTTAACTGTGCTATTCACCCACAATGGTCTTGATGTTACTACCTAAGAATTAGGAAAAAATAACTAAAAGATTTTAGTATGTAATATTACTTACAAGTAGAGAGACCTTTTGCACTAATTAAAAATGTTGTGGCTTAATGTTTATACACTTAGAGCTCTAAATTGTCTTCTACTGTTTTTTGTGGTATGTGGTACTGATTGTTGGTGGGCCTGAGTTACCATACCCAGTACTGTATGTGGTTACCAGGGATCGAACCAAGGACCTTGCGCTTGCTAAGCAGGTGCTGGAACCACTAAGCTAAATCTCTGGCCCTTCCATTGTATTTTTTAAACAGTAATTATTACCACTAACAATTAATGTAAGTTTACTAAAAGAAGAAATGATGCCATAATGTGATCATCAGGGAACACTACTACAGCAGCAATTTTTTATTTTTTGTAAGCAGGGTCTTGCTACAATGCCCAGTTTACCCTTGAACTTGTAATCAACAGGGCCTTTGTATCAACATGGCTTTTGCATCTCAAATTGCCAGTATTCTAAGTTTGCAATACTGCAACATGTACTTCTACAGCTGCTTCCCAACATACACACTCCTCTTTTTTCCTGTTACCAACACTGAGCTGTGTGGCTAATGGTGTCTCCTTGGAGAACAAAGGAAAGTAAAACTTTTGGTATCTCCTATAGGGGATATGAGTTTATTGGAAAATCTTATGAAGACAGTTATATGATCTAACTTGTATTTTAAAAGAATTATTCTATCTATCAGAACAGAAATTGGCAAACCATGGTTCATAGTATAAAGTTTAGCCTGCTGACTAGTATTTATGAATAACCTCATCAAAATAGCCATTACCATTCAATTCTATATTCTGGGTGGCTGCTTTAAGGTTACAAAGGTAGAGTAGCTGGCCCTGTACAGAATAAGTTCATTAACTTCTATTTTATAGACTAGATACTAGAAATAACTGGGAAAAAGAACAAACTAGAAGTGACTACAAAGTTCATTTTGTGCACATGTAACACCAGTAGAAGCGGCAAAAAGAGTCAAGTATCAAATATATTTAGAGTATCCAACTAAAATAATTTTTTAATAGATTTGATGTTAACTATTAACAAAAAACAAGGAATCAGTAATAATTTCAGGTGGTTTTTAGAAACAAAGGATGGAGTTATTAGGTAATGAGAAGAGACAGGACACCAATGAACACATGGCATTTTCTCTATTTTTATCTTGGGGCACTGATGCATCATGTTAGTCACCTATCAATTTTAGAATACTCTTACATTTTATTTTACTACTACATAGACTGTTAACACTTGGTATTTACTGACTGCATTTCTAGAGCTCCTGTGACATGTCATATATATGTGAGAGATTACTTGAAATGAGTTCATTGAATCTCTTTAGAGTTCTATTTTTGGACTGGGAATACAGCTCAGTGGCTTTGTGCCTGCTTTCCAAGAGCAAGATCCTAAGTTCGATTCCTGATACCACAAAAAACAAAGAAAACAAACTTATTTAATTGGCATTTTCTATATTTATCTTTAGAAAAGTCACATGGAAAAGATACTCATGTTTTTCATAAACGGAGTATTATTAATCACTTTATCTTTCAGATGCTTTACAATTCTACACTTAAGGAATGTTATTTGCTATAACTTAAAGATTATGTAAGAATAATTCTACTTGTTAGATTCACTTACAGATCATATAAAAATAACTCAAGTTAAAGGGTAATCAGATAAAAATACCCTAACCTTATTAAAGTGAGCTGCACAGTAAAACAGAGAAATTTAAATATGCTAAACTATTAATAGCACTCTAAAATGTACCTGTGCATTTAGAAACCCACGGTACTGTATTAGCTTCTGATAACCATCACAGTGGAGATCAGGTGATGCAACCTACACTTGGAAGTGAATTATACTCTCAAAGTAACTTATCACTAGCAAAAAACAAAAATTCATCTGTTGTTCAGTCACAGCAATCACTGAAATAGTCACTAGAAAGAGAGAAGGATTTTAAAAAATCCTTCGAAAGACCGTTTACCTTATTAGCCAGTTACACAGCTAATCAGTTTTCTCCAATCTGTCTCTCCCATAAAAATGGCTCACAATATCATCACTCATTAAGACATAGGAAAAAAAAAAGCACCATTCTAAAAATCTGAGGTTTTTTTTTAAAACGTGTCCCTACTATACTATTTCAGAGAGCAGAAAATATGTCCTTCATATTGAATGTACTTTGCAGTTAAAAAGAATTTCAATTCTCTAAGATATGATACATCATTCTGTAATATTTACATCTTTACTTTCAAATTAACCAGACTGAACATCATATAATCAAATATTATTTACAGACCACCAATTTAAAAAAATTATGGTTCATATGCTATGTAAATTAATGAAGACTTGTTACAAGTCTATGTTACCCAATTTAGAATCATAATTGCTTTGTCATCAAATATGACAAGTTTTGTTATTTATATTAGTTGTAATAGACTCCTTTGGTTTTCTTGTTATTTTTAGCAATAGCAATTAAGACTGTAAAGTTTAAGAAGATAATTAGCAAGAATCTTGTCTTTGCAAAAATAAACCTCATCCAAAAAATATGATTCTGCTTTAACATGGAATACTCAATATTTAGAGTAGTCACTTTGTAAGAAAATACATACACATTAAATATCAAAAAATTTGTGTAAACTATTCTTTTTTTTTTTTTGAGACAGGGTCTCGCTTTGTAGTTCAGGCTGGCCCTGCGCTCACTATGTAGCCCAAGCAAGCCGCCGCGAACTCAGCAATCCTCCTGTCTCTGCCTCCCGAGTGCTGGGAATTACGGGTGTGAGCTACCACGCCTGGCACTGTGGTATGTGGTATTGATGGCTGGTGGGCATGAGTCACCATGCCCAGCATTCTATGTAGTTACCAGGATCGAACTCAGGACCTTGAAGCCTGCGAGGCAGGCACTGGAACCACTGAGCTAAATCTCCGGCCCAGTATTCTTTATTACTATGTACTACTAAACATTTTCTACTTGTACTTCTTTTTTTTTTTTTGCTTTCTGAGACAGGGTCTCGCGTTGTAGTTCAGGCTGACCCTGAGCTCACTATGGTGCCCAGGCAAGCTGCCACGAACTCAGCAATCCTCCTGTCTCTGCCTCCCGAGTGCTGGGATTACAGGCGTGAGCCACCACATCCGGCATTGTGGTGTGCGGTGTTGATTGTTGGTGGGCATTGAGTCTCCACGCCCAGCATTATATGTGGTTACCGGGGATCGAACTCAGGTCCTTGCGCTTGCGAGGCAGGCGCCGGAACCACTGAGCTAACCCTCCGGCCCTCTACTTGGTAACATTTAGCTATTCTTCGTTGTTTTGGTTTGTTTTTCAGACAGGGTCTCACTTTGTAGTTGAGGATGGCCCTGAGCTCACTATGTAGTCCAGGCTAGCCTCGAACTCACAGGAATCCTCTTGCGTCTGCCTCCCAAGTGCTGGGATTACAACTGTGAGCCACCATACCTGGCAGTGTTACATGTGGCACAGAAAAGGTGGGGGGGGGGGTCAAACTCTGGACCATGAGTTTGACAGGCAGATGTTGGAACCACTGAGCTAAATCCCTGGCTAATAACTACACTTTTAAACCTTATGCTTTAAATCATTTTTATCAAAAGAAAACACAATCTGTAAATTTTAAAAACCAACCTTTTGTTTTCTTTCTTTGGGCTTCTTTTTCTTTGGTGAAGTTGGTCCGTCTTTTTCTTCACTAACTTTTTTCCTTTCCTTTTTATTATGTTTTTGCTTCTGCTTTTCAGATTCTTCTTCTTCATCTGAACTGCTTTCTGCTTTCTTGGTTTTATGCTTAGGAACTTTCTTTGGTGGCTGCAAATTAATTCCTGCATCTGCTGTCCAGTCAGAGTAATCACTGGAATAGTCACTGTAAAGAGAGAAGGATTTAAAATAATATAGACACAGGATACATTTTAAGGCCTAGTTTTGTAAAAAAGGAAAGATTGTAAGTGATAAAGGGGAATAACAGAATATAACGTACATAAAACTAAAAATATTTTACACTCATTTTCAAGTTTCTTAAAATCCTGTATGTTTTATGTATTTAAAAAATATTTAAGATAAATATGGTCAAAGCTTTGAGTGAGAAAACTGTCAATGAACTGTAGAAATGCTTTGCTTATATCAAAAATATTTTGTGGCATATAAACATAAAAGAGACAGGGGTAATAGCTCCCTCATAACTAGCAATACCAGAATACCTTAAAAAGCATAGCAGATATTAATTGAGGAGACCCAGATTTCTTTTTTTGTGGGAAACTAGGAATTCTTGGTCAATGATATACTACCACTATCCTCCTGGAAGCCACACAATGAACTGGCAGAGCAAGAAGTGTGCCTCCTTAGGAGGAAGGCTGTGCTTATAAAACTTGACTTAGAATAATTTTACCGAAAATTTCTTGTTTACATGCTACCTATCTTAGATAATATGCTTTAAAATATGCCATGACACAGAAAAATCATTTTACTTTCCTATTTTTGTGCCATACCAGTCATCTGCCATTTCTTTTTAGCTCACCTGCAAGGTTACACATATCCCTTAACTTATTTGCCAAAATAAAACATCCAGCTGTTATATTGCAGTTTCACAAATATAAATGGCTTTTAAAAGGTCTTATACTGTTAGAACCAATAATTAGTTCATCTAATTTAGTGAGGTATAACCTCTGAAAACAGTGCTGTCACTAACATTGCAGAAAATATATTTTTTCTGGAGTTTTATGACACTACTACTACTCCCCCAATTCAGAGGTTTCAAATAGGCATTCACCTAAACCTTCCAAAGAATAATCACCCTACATAAGAACCTAAGAGCTAGTTTCTAGGATGATTTCATTATGAAATTGAAAATGATCTTTTAAAATACTTTACTATATTTCAGAATAGGCTCTCTTCAACTTCTGAGCCTTTTACGCTAACCCCAGCCCATATCACTGTAAATAGCACCTGGGAAACCACAGCTATCTGGAGTTAGCTCTTAGACATCAGTTGCCCAATAGCCATAAACTCCAGAGCCCATTTTCTTTTTTTGTTTTTTTTTGAGACAGGGTCTCACTCTGTAGTTCAGGCTGGCCCTGAGTTCATTATATAATCCAGGCAAGCCTCCAACTCAGCAACCCTCCTGCCTCTGCCTCCTGATTACAGGTATGAGTCACCATTCCCACCACTAAGGTGCGTGGTACAGATTGCTGGTAGGCATGAGTCACCACACCCAGTATTATTGTATGTGGTTACAGAGGATGGAACCAGGGACCATGCACTTAGTAGGCAGGTGCTAGAACCACTGAGCTAAGTCTCTAGCCCAGAGCCCATTTTCTTCACAGCAGATGTCCTCAACTGCTAAGGACAATGCTGTCTCTCAATTCAGGAAGTGCTGCACTCTCTTGTAGTTTGAGATACTCTATTTCCAGTTTTGAGCAAAAAGTGAATGATATTTTCCTCTTTCATTGCCCTACCTGTTTTAAACATCTGTGGAATAGTATGAATCACCAATATAAAGAATGGAAGAAATCTTCATTTCCAATGGTCAAATGACAGGAAAATAGAAAAAAGGAAGCCTTTTTTCTCATTCCTGGAAGAACACATTTTTCTTTTCTTTTATTTGCAGTGCTGAGGACTGAACTCAGACCCTTGTGCTTTCAAGGTAGGCATGATACAACTTGAGCTAAATCTCCGGCCCTTGGATGAGCATACTTTTAATAACACTGTATAAATCATGAAATAGTTAACTCTACAAGATCTCACTAATACCATTATTTAATGCTTAAACATTTCTCAAAACAGTAATGAAACTTCTTTGTATTTCAGTATTAAGTAACAGCACTGAATAATCCAAAATAGGTAAATGAAGGTAAAACTACCATTTTCTAGAACTACTCATAATGTCCAAAATTATTTTTCTATAAGAAAGGTATGTCAGGGCCGGAGATTTAGCTCAGTGGTTCTGGCGCCTGCCTTGCAAGCGCAAGGACATGAGTTCAATCCCGGTAACCATATACAATGCTGGGTGTGATGACTCATGCCCACCAGCCATCAATACCACATACCACAGTGCCAAGCGCGATGGCTCACGCCTATAATCCCAGCACTCGGGAGGCAGAGACAGGAGGATTGCTGAGTTTGAGGCTTGCCTGGGCTACACGGTGAGCTCAGGGCCAGCCTAGACTACAAAGCAAGACCCTGTCTCAAAAAAAAAAAAAAAAGAAAGGTACGTCAAAGAGAGAATATCCTGAATTGTGGACAACTAAATCTTTCAAAACTATAAATACTAAGAGACTTTTAAGTATGTTGCTAGTACAAAACAAATCAAGAAGTACAATGCTCATTTATCTGAAGATTTTTATAAAACACTTAGAAAAATGGAAGCTCCTTCACTTACCTGGAACTGCCATCGCTATGCCATGCTCTCTCCTCCTCTTCAGATGTCCCACCACTGACAGCAACCACTTCACCTTCCTAAGGTCAATGAAGACATATTTTATGTATAATCTTTTTTTTTTTTTTTGAGACAGGGTCTCGCTTTGTAGTTCAGGCTGGCCCTGAGCTCACTATGGTGCCCAGGCAAGCCACCACGAACTCAGCAATCCTCCTGTCTCTGCCTCCTGAGTGCTGGGATTACAGGTGTGAGCCACCACGTCCAGCACTGTGGTATACGGTGTTGATTGTTGGTGGGCGTGTCTCCATGCCCAGCATTATATGTGGTTACCGGGGATCGAACTCAGGACCTTGCGCTTGCAAGGCAGGCACTGGAACCACTGAGCTAACCCTCCGGCCCTTTATGTATAATCTTATAATTATAGAACATATTAGTAATATAGATTCATAAAGATATTTAAAATATGATTTCAGTTAGTTGCAAGGTACAGCTTTTACATTTGTATTTGAAAAAGTGAGAAATGTATATAGATAAAGGCATAACACTTGTTAATACTAGATTCAGAGCATTTCTCAGGCGATTTTTTTTCTGATACTAGGAACTGAACTCAGACCTATGGACTAAAGTACTCAGCCATTTTTGTTTTGACTCACGATCTCCCTAGTAAATTGCCTGTCCCTGGCTTGAACCTGAGATTTTCCTGCTTCCGCCTCCCAGAGTTGCACCACCATGCCAGCTATGTGTTGTTTCCTTTTTAAACAAAAAAATCTTACATAATTTCTTTACACTCCAGTAATTACAAACCCTTCTTTTTATTACACTTTCACTAAACCTAGAAACTTTCTAGGTACTTTGTATATACAATATCATACCATTTGGTCTCTATAAAACATTAGTGACAATGAAAAGTTATTTCTATAAAAGAAACAAAAACAAACTCATTATGAAATTTGCCTGAAGCAGCAGAGCTGATAAGCAACAAGGTTTAATATGACTCTAGTTCATTTTGGTTCAAAACCTTGATTTTTCACTAAACTTTCTTTCAAAAATAAAGACTTGAATAAGGCAAAAAATTAGATTCATGTTTTTATTCTGTGGGTCTACTCAAGCCATTACTTGCTGAGCATGATGATGCACACTTTTATGTTCTAGTTATTTAGGAGGCTGAAGCACCATGATCACCTGAGCCTAAGACTCTGAAACCAATTCTGGAAACACAATGAAACCTTGTCTCAAAAAACACAAAAAGCAAAAAGAGAGAACACGAAAATGTCACCTATGAAGTTTACATAATTAGTACATTTGATCTTTTTCCCTCCCAAGTACTGGTGACTGAAGCCTGAGCCGTCATGCTAAGCCATATCCCAAGCTTTCTAAAAATTTTTATTTATTTTCAATATTTTGAGACAGGCTTTCATTCAGTTGCTTGTAATAGGCTCAAACTTGTGATCCTTCTGCCTCAGCTTCTACAGCACTAGGATTATAGGTGTGCAAAACTGTAACGGCTTCAGCTTGCTTTTTCACCAGAATAAATATATCACTCTAGGAGAAACTGTTTTCTAATTTTAAAAAAGTTAGTTTGGAGGCAAGGTCTTATTTTTCCTACGTAAGTACTGAATTCCTAGGCACAAATGATCATTCTAACTCAGCATTCTGACTACTGGACTATAAGAGTAGTGATAGGAATGGAAAAGGAAAAGAAAGGAGATGATTTTAATTGGTGAGTAAGAGTGATCTGTGGCTGAAAACTGATTTCCTTTTCCAAAAGAATGTCTAATTTACTAGAGAAATACAGAAATAATTATGCACAGAGTATCTAAGCATTACACTGAGAAAGCCTCCAACTGGTAATGAAATAAAAATCTAATCAAAATTGTCAAGTGCTATTGATTAGTTGTAATAGATATACTATACTACAGCACCATGGTACCATTTTTAAGATTTGATTTTCAAGTAAAAGGAATCTGTACTTAATCCCTATCTCACCACTTAATAGTTGAATATATATTTTAAACATATATGAACCTTAGAACCCTCATATGTAAAATGAGAATTAAGTCATACAGATTTTTGAGGATTTGAGATTATGAATATATCTACCATGCCTAGTAGTTGTTTATTAATAAATGCAAACTATCAAAATCACTGTAAGATCAAATATGTACAACAATGAGCACAAATAAGGAAAAAGTTGTATCTTAAAAAAGGTATAGAATTTTAATGTACTGAAATCTTACATCTGAAGAACTAGTGCCATTTTCTATCTCCTCCAAGGGTCTAGGAGTCTCTTCCAGTGCAGATCTTGTACGATAGTTGTGTTGATTTGCTTGTTGCTTTTTGGCTTCCCCAAGATCCAGTAAATGTTCATGAGTATGATTCTAGTAAAAAGTTAAATTTACATATAGTTTTTACTTATCTACCCACATGAAAGCTACAGAAATGATACAAGAAAGAGCAGAATAAACTATAACTGATAGAAGTAAAATGGAGACCATAAGGCTATTCTGCCACTCCAAGGCTGAAACGTTAAGGAGTTACCTTTTTTCTGCTGGAGATAAATCTCAAGAGTCTTTTGCAACAGGTAAGAATGTAAACAATAATCATCAAAAAATGATACAACACAGAGATGTAAATAAACTCTTAACACAATATCCATCTGAGAAAGTTAACAGTAATCCCAGAAACAAGTAAGAGAATATATTCATGAAGTCTGGGGTCCTTTCATAGAAAAACCATCTAATTATAAAAATCTATTAGAGACTCTTGAAATGAAACATGACCATTAAATCTGAAGAAAAAAGACAACAGGATGACCACATAAATTGAAATGTACACTACTGAGCTAAAAGATGAAATAATCCCAATTGTCAAACAAAAATAACTGAAAAAGAACTTGCAAACCCAAAAAGAAACACAAATCATAGTGACAGTTAACAATATAAACCAAAAAAGGACTAATTATTAGCGTTAAAGAAACAGCAACATTGTTTCTCTGCTTACCAGATTATCACACAGAAAGAATGAATGCTACTTTTAGACTATTAATAGAAAATAACTTTAAACCTGTACTTCTATCCACATTGTTCTAAGTAAATGAAATAAAGGTCACGATCGGGTCTGTAGATTCCTTCTAAATGAATTACAAAAGGTTTCCTTAATTTGTAAAATTGTTGGTAAATATGCAAACTATTAAAAAGGAAACAATGTTTAACTATGTCATGACTTTAATACACTGGGAGAATGAATCTTGTTTCATTTAATAAGAATTTCTATCTACTCAAGTAGATATCATTAAAAATTACTATGTCATATTTCATAAAGCTTTATGACAACATTTCCATAAGAAAAACTTCAAAATCAAAAAACATAAACACTTTAAGTGTAAAGGGGAAAATCAGTTGTCAGTTAACATCTGTTCTGCTTTACACACAAAAAAATAAAATTGTCCTTATTAGAGTTTCACATGACTACATTTTGACTGAGGGGAAATCTGCGACAGTATTATTACTTAGCAACATCAAATTCATCTTCAGGAAAGCGGATGTGTCCCTTGCACCTCCTCTTTGATTCTCTTTTTTTTTTTTTTTTGAGACAGGGTCTCACTTTGTAGTTCAGGCTGGCCCTGAGCTCACTATGGTGCCCAGGCAAGCCACCGCGAACTCAGTAATCCTCCTGTCTCTGCCTCCCAAATGCTGGGATTACAGGCGTGAGCCACCACGCCCGGCACTGTGGTATGCGGTGTTGATTGTTGGTGGGCGTGTCTCCACGCCCAGCATTATATTTGGTTACGGGGATCGAACTCAGGACCTTGCGCTTGCGAGGCAGGCGCCAGAAGCAGAGCTAACCCTCCGGCCCCTCTATGATTCTCTTAACTGACAATGCTGTTCTTAAAGGCAAGAAGTTGAATCCAGGAGAACTGGAAAAACTAGAAAGTTTGAGTCATTAACAATGAAGGTATAATACTAGGCTGGACTACCTACTGAAGTTTTATAGAAGAAACAAATCCATTTCTAATTTAAGACAAGTCAGGTCTGAAATCTGGTCATTATTTTTTGTTGTTGTTTTGATCATTTTTTTAGAACCTGAAAAGAAACTTAAAGTTTCCTTCAACTTTACTCTCTTAAGACTTGGAAGCTGACTCCTTGACAATCAAGAAAATAAAAGTTCATCTCTCTCTCTGATTAGGGGATCTTGTTCTGACCTAGTGGGATGACAGGAAAAAAAATAGTAGGGACAACCTATATTATTAGTCAAAAAAGAACTATTATTTATCACTGTACTAGCTCTAATAAATGCAAAACAGCAAAAAAATACACTGAAAAAGCAAGACATTGTTTTAAAGTATAAAACAGTATAAAACTGAAGAAAGCTTGTTTAGATTAATTATGTTCAATGAGTAAGAATTGGCATTTAAAGAAAAAATACACTGGATATTAGAAGGCAAGAAATGAACTAAGCTTTGTAAATGATAACAGAGAATCCAAAGAATAATCAAACATTATAGTACATTTTATTTCATTAATTATCCCATGTAAAGTACTAATATTTTTAAGAGAGAGTCTTAAAATGGCCAGTATACTTAATAGTAGTATCACAGTAATTAAAACTTACCTTTGAAACATTAAGTACTTTATTCTCTTTTGGAACTGTTAAATGCTTCCTTTTTTCTTCTGACCTGTATGTCTTTATTTCTTCTTCTCCTTTAGCAGTTCTCCATTCTTCTTGCCTACTAAAAAAGATTTTAAAGTCATACATCTTAATCTAAAATTTTATAACTGATTCCCCCCCAAAAGAAACATCAGTTTCAGGGAATAAATACTGATCCTGATGCTTTCTAGATGTAAGCATGTTACTCAAATAGCTGAGATTAACTATCTGAGTTCTTAGGTTAAGTATAGGTATGTGATCTGACAGTCTTGTGTGTCATGGAGATAGTTTTAAATTAGTACATTTAGATGAACAGATTGGGCTTCGTTTTGGCATGTGCATACAACACACGACATATTTTGATCATCTCTCCTATTATCCCTCAAGGTCATCCCTTTTCCTCTTCTAATAATCTACCTCTATATTCACTCTCTTTTCCCTTAGATCACGTATATGAGAAAAAAACACACAACATGGGACTTTCTGAGTCTGACTTAATCCACTTAACATGATGGTTAATCACAATGTGGTTTATTTCTAAGTAATATTTCACTGTGTATATATACATTTTTTATCTATTCATCTGTTAATGGACATCCAGGTTAATAATAGCTTAGCTATTATAAATTGTGCTGTAATACATATGAGCATGGAGGTATCTCTACAGTATGCTTAATCTTTTCAGGAATATATGAGCAAGTTCTATATAGCTAGAATCTTTTTAAGAGTCAATGCAATTCCTGAAGTTCTGAAAGAACCACATTCTTTCCAACAAGGCACGTCAGGTTTTACCTGCTGAAAAAAATCTACTATCTGTACAGGTTACAACATGAAACAGTGAAAGAAAACGAGTTTATGAGTATTAATTTCTAACTTTAATTTTAAAAAACCCAAACACAATGTAAGACCCAAATATGAGGCTTTTAGAAGCAAACTATAAACCAGAAAATTCTCAAAGGAAAAGTATACTAGGGTTGGGAGTGATCTTATGACAGTTTAAGTAAGAAAAACCTTTAAGGTGATAGCCACCGCTTTGCTGACTATGGAGTTAGAAGTTAAACACATGGTGAATAAAGACTGATAAATCTTTCCACTTGTAAAGTTTACTGATCCATCTGCAGGAACCTCAACTATCAACTATATTCATTCCGCTCCATGGGGGTAAGTGAACCCATCAATTTAAATTCTCTAGAAGAAAACCCTCATCTCAGTCAGCATGGCATAAGCTTATACCACCTGGTGCGCTGGGTATTTTTCTCTGGATTCTGAAAGATACCAGATGTCTTACATATTTGTGTTTGGGCAGGCAAGTAAGTCATGTTCTTCCCAACTGTATCAGTAATAAAAAGCAATCTTCTAGTTTCTTATGTTTCTTCTCTGTTTTTCAATTAGTTAGGAATGTGTGTTGAAAATATGGGTATTATTTATTAAGCCCTGCTCAAGCCTTAAGATTAGAATTTTAAAAAGTGGGCAGAGACCAAATTTAAAATATTCTACAAAAAATAATTTTTCACAAAGCCAAGCATGGTGGAGCATGCCTACAAAGCCTGTTCAGGAGGCTGAGGCAGGAGGATTGCTCCAAGTCCAAGCCCAGCTTGTGCTACATAGTGAGATCAAGGCCAACTTGAACTACATAGCAAGACCCAGTCTCAAAAAAGTAATTAAGGTCAAGTTTATCATAAAGTCATTGCTTAAGTTTATTCCTTAGGTTTATATTTAAAACTAAATCTTAGGGCCAGAAATTTAGCTCAGTGGTTCCAGCGCCTGCCTCGCAAGCACAAGGTCCTGAGTTTGATCCGGTAACCACATACAATGCTGGGCTGGTGACTCATGCCCACCAGCAACCAATACCACCACATACCACAATGCCGGGCGTGGTGGCTCACGCCTGTAATCCTAGCACACAGGAGACAGAGACAGGAGGATTGTTGAGTTCCAGGCTTTCCTGGGCTACATAGTGAGCTCGGGGCCAGCCTGAACTACAAGGCAAGACCCTGTCTAAAAAAAAAAAAAAAAAAAAAACTAAATCCTAAAATAAACTATTATCTAATCATAACAGCATAACCTATACAAACATCTGATTTTGAAAAATGTTCATTATAAGCTAAATGTGGTGAAATATGTCTGTAATCTCAGAACTTGAAGACTGAGCCAAGAGGAACACAAGCCCAACTTCGTAAGATCCTACCTCAAAAGAAAAAGGGCTGGGATTACAGATCAGTGGGAGCACATCCTTGTGTTTAATCTCCCATATCACCAAAAAGAAAGTTAATTTGAGAATTATTAAGAACCAGAAATCCCCAATGAGAAAAAATGAGAGTCAAGATACGTCCTGAACTGGTACAAACTCTCAATGTTGAATGTGATGATAATGTATATATAAAGTATACCAGTAAAATAAATTTAAAAAAAAATCAGAAAATCTTCATTCAAAATCACATTTTTGATTACAGTACTTTTTATTATCTTATGGAAGCCAGTATTAGGTTCTTGAGTACCTTGTTACTATAAAATGAAATGAGACTAAATGTAATGCTCGTCCATAGCACAGACTCCAGGAATTGGTCTATATCAAATGAATACTTAATCCGTATGTGTTTTTAAATGCTAGAAGTCATATTTATATAAGTCATTAATTTATTTTCCTGAATAATACACTGTGAATGGTTGGTAAAGTCCATTAAAAACTCTACATGACTTAATGAAATGTCTTTTAAGAAACACACACAAGGGCTGGGGATATAACTCAGTGGTTCTGCCCTCTGCCTTGCAGGCGGCAAGGTCCAGAGTTTGATCCCCAGTAACCAACCCCCAGTAACCAGTACAACAATACCAGACATGGTGACTCACACCCACTAGCAATTAGTACCACATAGCACAGTGGTGGGCATGATGGCTCACACCTGTAATTCCAGCATTTGGGAGGCAGAGGCAAGAGGATTGCTGGGAGTTCAAGGCTTGCCTGGGTTACATAGTGGGCTCAGGGCCAGCCTGAGCTACAAACCAAGACCCTGTCTCAAAAAAACAAACAAACAAAAACAAACTACATACAATAAGCTAAGATTTAAATATGCCATTTGATATAATCCATTTGATTAATTCAAATTTATGATTTTTTTCCCCATTCATCTTAACATATTCCATCTCACTCTTCACACCAATCATTCCAGAAAAAGACATTCACAAATTTAATTTTTCTACAGGGTCATAAACAGTTAAAAGTCTTAGTTTTTCAAATAAAAGGCTATGGTAGGGCAAAAAAGGTACTTTGAAGACCATTTCAAAACAAACCCATGTTATATGGTACAACACAGATTAATAACTCCTCTTACCTGGCCACACCAGCCGATAGTTCAGGCACTACTACCCTTCGACTCCAAGCTACAAGGTCACGCTCTGTGGCAATTTCACTTCTTGGTGCATTACTGTGCATCTGCCGCACACCTTCAATTTGGCCACTCCGCCTCAGTCCAACATTTGGTGGTGAATGAACCTCTGAGGTAGAACTTATGGAGCCTAAAGGGAAAAAAAAATTCACGTAAATTTGATTTAGAAAGATGCTTTTCCATTAGTTTTTAACAGGAAAAAAAGAATCACACCAGGAAAAGGAAAGAAAAGCAAAGGAACTATTTTTTAAATTTCTAAGGTTTAATAAATAAATATGAGAGCAAACATTTTAAATTTTTAGGTCATTCTTCAAAACAAATCATTTTGGCAGCTTACTATTTCATTTTATGGGTAAATCACTTTGTTTCATCATTTACTATTGGAAATTTTGTGTTTTTCAGCCAGGCGTGGTGGCAGAGACAGGAGAATTGCTGAGGTCCAGGCTTGCCTGGGCTACATAATGAGCTCAGGGCCGGCCTCAACTACAAAGCGAGACCCTGTCTCAATAAAAATAAATAAATAAAATAAAATTTCCACTTACCTCTACTTAAACGACTGGCATTACCAACTCCTGCTTCACCAGAACGTCTCAGGTCCTGTTCTTGCTGTAGTCTCTGAATCATGCTGTCCAGAGGACTAATCTCTTGGTTTGCTTGCTGACTTAAAACTTGGTTCAACCCTATATAACACCACATAAAATGATATAAAGGATATTTTACTTGTTGTCCAAACTGTTCTACTAATCAACCTCACTTATGAAACCGTAACTAAATATACAAAAAATCCATAAAATGTTACTTTAAATAATAGGAAAGGAAAAAAATCCTATCAAACCCAATATTAATTCATTAAAAATAATAAGGATTAGTTTACATATTTATCATGATTCAGGCACTCATAATCCTTAGAAGAATATGGTCAGGTGTGTATTATTACTGTTATTTCTACTTAACAGTTGATTAAAAAAATAACTTTCAAAGGCATACATTCAGAAGTTCCAGAGGTATAATTTTCCACCTATATCATAGTTTCTTTAAAAAGACAAATTGGATTATTATTTTCTCAAAAAAAAGTTTTTACCAGCTCATCTATGCCAATACATTCTTTTTTTTTTTCTTTTTTTGAGACAGGGTCTTGCTTTTTATAGTTCAGGCTGGCCCTGAGCTCACTATGTAACCCAGGGAAGCCTCAAACTCAGCAATCCTCCTGTCTCTGCCTTCCAAGTGCTGGGATTACAGGCGTGAGCCACCATGCCCAGCACTATGGTATGTGGTATTGATTGCTGGTGGGCCTGAGTCACCATACCCAGCATTGTATATGGTTGCTGGGATTGAACTCAGGACCTTACACTTGCGAGGCAGGCACCGGAACCACTGAGCTAAATCTCTGCCCCCCCTAATACATTCTTGATAGTCTACTATATGTTAAGTACTACACAAAGTATTGAGTGGTAAATAAAAAGACATCAAGATCACTGCCTCACAGGGAGCAATGCTCTGATGGGTAAAGTAAACAATAAAACTGTAGATAAAAGCAATTTGTGAAAGACGTTAAAATAAGGAGGGTGAAGACAAAGTGGGAAGGAAAAGAGATACGAAGTATCTGTGGTGCAACTGAAGTCAAAGAAATTCTCGGGAAGAGTTTGAGTCAAGACTTGAATTAGCTATGGGAAGCTAGAGAAAGGGCACCCCAGAGAGAAGACTGATGCATGGAAAAACTTGATCTATTTGAACCCCCCCTACTTTTCCAGCATCAAATCTCACCCATAACAGTAACAGAGGACCACTTGACGAATAGAAAGATATAGCACCTTTATGTTTTTAAGCTTCTGACCAGTGTTTCCACTGTATGCCTAAGCATGAGAAATTCTAACTTAGTTTTCAGGCACCAACTAAAATGACACCTCCATATATCCTCTGAAATCTTATCAAGCAAGAATTTCCTATTGTTCTCTTATAGTTCCAGGTCAATCTATATACATCAGTATTCAAAAGAACATATAAACTCCAATACTTAGTTCCTCAAAAGCACAGATTATCTCATTTATAGTAGTAGTTGCTAAGCCTGGTATAATGCTATAAATACATGCAAAACATAGAAATTATGAAAAACAATGCCGTAAGAATAGAAAAAGGTGCAAATGTTAAATGTACAGGTATGTAAAAGAAGATATGATCAAGTCATAATTTCAAGGTGCGCTTCGTCTGAGACAAGAAGACACTAAGAATATTTTAAAATGAAGCAGCAGCACTACAAGGGACCAAAAATGACATGTATTAAGCATATAATGTTATTTCATTTTCCAAGAAAAAACTGTAATTCAAATGGATAAAATAACCTGTCCAAAGTAACAAAATCATGAAAGCAAACAGCAGGAAGGTTTGAAGTGCATTTACATACTTCCCTGATTTGCTGCCGGCAAAACATTATGTTTCAATATTCATGAGTAATCTGATATAACTCATTTACAAGAAACACATTTAAAGTGTACTGTTCAGTTTTAACCTAACAAAACTTCAAATGAGTAATTATAATAGACATAACTTTTGGCTAAATCTATGGGTTTTTTTCAACATGATTTTACTACTGATTTGCCAAAAAAGTTGTTGTATACTCTAACAGGAGCTTAATGTAGAAGACAAATGAACTTAAAGAGTCAGAAATAGGGTTATTCTATGACACAATGCTACTAAACTTTCATTATTTTTAACTTTCAGCAACGAAATAATAGATATGAGGTTGAATTTTGCTATAAAAGCCCTTTGTAAAATGCTAAGTAAGAAGGAATAATGGTAACTATTATTTAATGAACAGTCCTTTTTTAATTTTGCTGCACCTGGAACCCCAGTCAGGGCACTTGTTTTACGATCTGTGCACAATCTGATTCATGCCAATTATATTCCAAGAGACTAGAGACATTCCTAATTTCAATCCTATGATCAGTACTTCTCTACTATTAAGGCTTCTCTAATCTAACTCCTCTTCACTTCTCAAACACTGACTGTTCTTAGATTCTGAGTTCATGCAATCAACGTTCATGTACTGAGACACATAAGTACCATATAATCCATATATTCCAGTCTGTATTACTCACTATAAGTGGTAGCAGGGGCAATTTCTCCAATGCTTTCCCTTTCTCTCCATTTTAAGTGGACATATATAACTTTATGCCTCATCCTTTTAAGTAAAATAAGATGAGTTTGCTATGCTGCAACATGACTGAATTTTCTGTATGGCTTATATATGCTAAATTCATTGTTCACTTATCATAAAATCTAGAGGTTCTGTCTGTAACAGTAAGAGTCTAAAACCTAAAATATCTGCATGAACATTTTTCTACTCTACATCAAAATTCAGAATGATAACAACTGGTTTAATCTTCTTATAAAAGCCTGGGGGTCTGACACAGTCTTGATATGTAGTTCAGGTTGGCCATGAACTCACTGTGTAACAGCCTGGCCTGACACTGTGGCAATCCTCTTTCTGCAGCCTCCTCAGTGCTAGGAATATGGGCATGCTCCACCATGCCTCCTGGTGTAATCTTTGTAAGGTTTCTCCATTATTTTTAGTTAATAAATCAAGGTTACCTTTGTCAAATAAGAGGAAGATGAGTCTATAGACCAACTTTCACTCCATTCCTCAACTAACTTGACTTTCACACTTCACTGAACAGTTCAACACATTTCAGCTGTCTTCTTACAAACCTTTGAAGGTTGATCAAATTATAGAATCGTCTTCAATGTGAATAGGTAATATATTTCTAGCGTCTCTCATATATTACTGCTCCTTTTCATAACATTTATTACTATTTCAACTGGGTTTTTTGGGTAGTATTACTCTATATAACACCATTCATAAGAGTACAGACCATGTGTGTTTAATTTTCTACTGAATACCCACAGTTTATCAGGTAGGAACAGACACTATTCTGAGTAAATGTTGTTCAAAAAATTGATAAACTCATTTATCTTTATTAGTCTTCAGTGATTACAAATTGATGTTAAATTGTTAATCTTATTATTAATCACTATTCAAGGAGTAAGTATAAAGTAGTACTTTTTTCTCTATACAAGTAAAAATAAGTTTTACAAAATTAGTAATTTTACTAATAAATTAGTAATTTTACTAATAAATTAGTAATTTCAGTAGGAAAGTAGAATTTGGTTGTCTATGAAAATCAGTACCTACCTGAGGAAGTCACTCCCATCTGAGGGATGAGTTGTTCTTCCCTGCAATTTTCACGTCCAGGAACTAATCTCTGGTATCTGGATGGATGAGGGTTACCATCAACATCAACCAAAAAGGGGGGAGGCATGAGATGAGGTGCCTGCTGGGTCTGCTCATCTAATACAAAATTGTTGGCATCACGGATAAGGGGCCGATAATCACTATGAAAGAACATCTGATCAGCTATCTGTAAGAAGAAAGACCAATAAAAAATAAAAAAATAAAACTTTACCATTATAAAAATGTGTAACATTTTTTAATAAACACATACTTTAATGGAAATTATGTATTAAGCGACAACTTAAAAAAGAGTATTCTGTAGCTGTACATGTAGCCCTGTGCTACAATGCTTGCTTGGTCAGTATCCACGAAGCCCTTGATTCAATCCTAAAGACCATAAAAGAAAAACTTGGTATTTTCTACATTAAATTTTATGATCCAAAAAGCTACTGCTTTCAATTTTCTCAAGAACCAAGATTTTATTTTATATTTAATGTATTTTATATATTTTTATATATGTATGTATGTACGTATAAAGTTATTCCATTTTAAGTGGAATGATATAAACAAACTGGCACAAATCAAAGGAATGCAATGAATTATCACACATAATCGTTAAACCTTCTCTATCACTGAATTAAATCACTTGTCCCAGGATTGCTGAGTTCGAGGCTTGCCTGGACTACATAGTGAGCTCAGAGCCAGCCTGAACTACAAAGCGAGACCCTGTCTCAAAAAAAAAAAAAAAAAAAAAAAAAAATCACTTGTCCCATAGTTTATGAAACATAAAGCACAACAAACTTTCAAAAACTCAAAATATGGATTTAAGGGGTTAAATTATTTCTTCTGAAATAGAGATTTTTTGTTTTTGTTTTTGGCTTTTGAGACAGGGTCTCGCTTTGTAGTTCAGGCTGGCCCTGAGCTCACTATGGTGCCCAGGCAAGCCGCCGCGAACTCAGCAATCCTCCTGTCTCTGCCTCCCGAGTGCTGGGATTACAGGCGTGAGCCACCATGTGAAATAGAGATTTTTTAAATAGTAAGAATTATCTAGTTTCAGAAAAGTTAGATTAACTATTCCTTTAACCCTACTTTGCTGAAATGTCTCTAGATCATTTAAAACTCAATTCTTGAAGCTTCGATTTTAAAAACAGTTGATTCTCACCCACTGCTTAGAAATACAACTCTCAAACTTTCATCAACTTACAAAATAGTAATAATGAGATAGTGTATCTTTATCATACTCTACCTTGTCATATTTGCTACTGGATCCAAAGCCAAAAATTAACAGATGTCCATGAGAGTCTGTGCATGCAAAATGCTGGCCATCAGGAGAGCATTTGCAGTCGAACACTGCACCATGTCCTTGCCCTTCAATCTGAAATATATTTAACCAAAAATCAGAATATTGCCATTAAATCAAGAACTGATTATTACCTTTACTAGATTTTGATAAAAGATGTATAGATATACATCCTAATGAAGTGAAAGATCAGGTGTAATAAGCACAGTACAGTAATAAAATTTGCAAATATTCAAGAAAAGTGCCAGATTAACAGCCTTGAAAAACAAAGAACTCTATCCACAGACCAGACACAATTCAAGAAATAAAAGAACAGCAATCTCCCCCACCCACAGAATTCACCTTCACATTTTTAACCCAGATTTAATATGTAATTGAGCCATATAGTCCATGTATTTTCATTCATTCCTTTCCTTTTGGCAAAGGCTGACAACATGAAACAACTGTAGCAATTTCTTGGTAACTCTTGGATGTAGTAGCCAGAGATCACTGCTTATAAGACCTTTTTGGGTAATAAATGCCCTACTGGTCTGACTCATCTTTTAAATGGTGAATTTCAAAGGTTAAAGAAAAGGTTTTTTTTACCTGATAATTGCTTTCTGTTTTCCAGTTCCATTAATCCAGAACGAATGGGTTTCTCCCTGCAACCTGTCAATCAAACAGAGGTGGCCAATCACCACTCTGAATTTTTTGCTCTCAGTGCTTCTTCACACTATGTTCCAGTAGAAAACTTCTTTAGCAGTGTTCTGAAAGAGGTAAAAATTCTACCCTATCTAAGGCACATCTAGGGACTGAATTTCAGAAACAACTAAAATAGGGAGTTGACTCCCTAACAAATAACAGCTAAGGATGATTTTCAACAAATGCGATTGGATTTCTGGATTAGCAGAATCGGAACACACACACATTATCAGGTAAGAAATACCTCCTTTCTGTTCCGGTATCCACTGATCTAGAACAAACTAGGTTTTTTAATAACATTTCAGAAAAGGCTTGGAAAGAGAAGTAGTAATTTTATTCTACAGAATTAATCCGGCAAAGGATGGATGCATAGTTCACTGAATACAAAAGGTGATTAAAATTCAGAAGTACAGTCGGTTTCTCAAGGAAGACTGACTGCAAGAGAAAATTACCAATGTAAAAGGAAGGAATATGCTTAAGAAGTTAATATTGAAAAAAAAAAAGATTGCTTCAAAAAGATAACTTCTCCTTTGGCTCACCGTAAGAGAAGAACTGGACATAATGGTACTAAAGCTGTTTTAGATGGAGATAATGGATCATCATTGGCTTCACAGAGTTAAGAATGTTAAAGAAAACTAGAAAACTTGTCTAGTGTCTAATGTGTACAAAAACGCACCCCACATCCAAGACAATGGACAAGTGAAACAATTGTTTATTGGATAGAGGAAAGTTAGAGAATGATGCAATTGCACAGGAAGGTAAAAATCATTCTGGAACAATGCAAAAACAAGAAATAATGTAATGTAAGGGCATTAGTAATGATACACCTTAGCACTGACCAAAAATGAGAAATACAAATAGAAATGTCAGGATTCAAGCTTTTAATTTTCAATGTTTTATAGAAAAAAAGCTTACAAGAACTGTTATAAGTAACATCAACAAAGGCACTTTTCAATAAAAAATTAAGAGTTGGAACTATCCTGGTAATGTGTTATTAAATGATTGTTTACATAACCTTTTAAAGAGAAAAGGCAACTACTTTATAAATCAACTAAGGCTTATAAGTGTTTTCAGATTTATGTTACAACTGTAGGTTTATAATTTTAAGTATACATTAGTATAGACAGAGAAGTGAAAGCAGTACAATTCAGTACTGCCATGGAAATCTAAAGGATATTACTAAGTATAGTTATCTCCCTCCTGTGATATTTAAATAATCTCGCTTACATTTTTCTTGAGTGATGGTGGTAGTGGGGCTAATAAATTGTATCAAATGGTATCTATAAAAGAAAAGCTGCCACATTTACAGGTAGTAGATCTTTAAAAGAATATTCTGGGAGAGCTCCAATTTATAAAGTTCCCCAAAAGAAGCAAAGAAAAATAGCTAATGTCTTTAAAATCATTGCTGTACTCTATAGAACACAATCATTGTGAACACAGGAGAGTAGTACTAATTTTCCTAGTAGAAGGAATCTGTTAACTTCAGTGACTTATGCAATGAAAATGAAATTACAATTCAATCATAGTGAAAATGTACATTAATGAATTAATCAGTCTTCATTAATGAAAGCACTGGAAAGACATCTTTTACGCTAATCAAAAAAGGGACCTATAGGGACCAGAGATTTAGCTCAGTGGTTCCAGCGCCTGCCTCGCAAGCCCAAGGTCCTGAGTTTG
>PVIC010004532.1:32657-45334 GCA_004025085.1 Thryonomys swinderianus
AAAAAAAAAAAAAAAAAAAAAAAAAAAAAAAAAAAAAAAAAAAAAAAAAAAAAAAAAAAAAAAAAAAAAAAAAAAAAAAAAAAAAAAAAAAAAAAAAAAAAAAAAAAAAAAAAAAAAAAAAAAAAAAAAAAAAAAAAAAAAAAAAAAAAAAAAAAAAAAAAAAAAAAAAAGGAACCTAAAACCTTATTAATTTAAAACTCAAGTTTACTTTCCTTAATGGAAATAAGGAAATAATGGAATAAGCTTTCCAAACAGTTGTTGATGCAAAGTTGAAAAATATTTTACTTTCCTCTTCATGTAACTAAAAATATTCTATTTTTATGATATATGCTGTGATTAACAAAACCCAGCAGAAATGAAAAAAATCTTCCTCTAAGAAGTAGTTCATCTTTTAAAATCACAGTATTTCTGAGTAAGAATTCTCAAAGGAAAAATTCAATAATAAAAGCATTAGTTGAATGTATGTAACCAAAAACATTAAGGCTGAACTTCAAGAATCAAAGAAAAATAACTTTTTATCAACATAAAAAGTATATGGACCTATCAAAACATTAAATGTTCCGTATAACAAGAGAATGAAGAAAAAATTTCACACTCTAGGTTACAGTAGCATTTACTACATGCTACACTGAAATAATTACAAAACAAATTATACCACAGTCAGCTTTATGTAAAGGATCCCTCTAATATATCAAGTATGCTTATTATTGTTTGGGACACATGTAAGTACAGACCAATAATAAACTTCATATACATGAAATGACAAGGAACAGCTAAAAGTATGTTTTTCATTTTCTTTAAAAATCAAACAAGGAGAGAATCACATTTTAAATATATTGATTCCCTTTACCGTAAAGTTCTCAAATGGGCTATGGAATTCTGGAAATATTAATAAAAAACCAGTGTTGGGGGCCGGAGGGTTAGCTCAGTGGTTCCGGCGCCTGCCTCACAAGCGCAAGGACCTGAGTTCGATCCCCGGTAACCACATATAATGCTGGACATGGCGACATGCCCACCAACAATCAACACTGCATACCACAATGCTGGACGTGGTGGCTCACGCCTGTAATCCCAGCACTCGGGAGGCAGAGACAGGAGGATTGCTGAGTTCGCGGCAGCTGGCCTGGGCACCATAGTGAGCTCAGGGCCAGCCTGAACTACAAAGCGAGACCCTGTCTCAAAAAAAAAAAAAAAAAAAAAAAAAAAAAAAAAAAAAAAAAAAAAAAAAAAAAAAAAAAAAAAAAAAAAAAAAAAAAAAGCAAAAAAATAAAAAAATAAAAAACCAGTGTTTGCAATTACCATATCTTTTCTCTGGTATGAGAACCTGATGTAAATCAGTTCTGGAATGTATGATAGATTTTGTGAAACAGCAATTACTCAAAGGGACAGTGGTAGGGGAAAGTAATGAGGGGAAAGAATAAATATGATTTAAAAAGAAAAGAAAGCATATCTATATAGGGGGTAGGGAGGTGGTAGGGTGGGTAGGAATATGGATAAAACTGAGAATTAATTCATGTCACATACTGGTACAAATTTCCCAATGTTGAATGTGATTGTGAGCTGTGTATAAAATGTACCAATAGAGAATTAAATTTTAAAAAAAGGCAGAGTTTATATTGAACTTTAAAAAGTTAAATACAAATTTTGATAAAGATTTTGGTGATGACAGAATTGTTAATTTATGAAAGAATATATAACTTACTTTTTGTGAAGCAGAAAGATGAATAAAGAGGCCACAAGAATGAGGTCTATCTAACAGGGCTAGGGATTTAGCTCGACTGATACCGCGCCAACACAGAACACACAACGGCCTGGGTTTGATCCCCAGTACCACAAAAAAATATATAAAATAAAATAAATTTTTAAAAGAATGAAGTTCTAAGAACAAAGAGATCTCTTTACCAGTAATAGGGAAATTATCTAATCTCTCTGTGAAATGACAGAGTGGAATGAAATGATCATTAAGAGTGCTTCCCAGTTTTAAAATCCTACTATATGATGTTTGTAAAGGCTAGTTGGAAGAAATTGACAACTGAAAATCAAGTTTAGTAAGAGCACTAAAATGTAGATTAAAATTCAGGACTTATTTCAATCATCAGACATATACATACATGTATGTGTGTATGTATGCATATATGAAGTTGAATATGAAAAGCTGTACTTCTAGAGAACTTCGACTCAAAGGAAGATTAAAACTTTTGCTATGTTAGGCAAAATCAGTTTACAGAATTATTTATTAACTTTCTTCTTTTACCAATTAGTTTTTCCCACACCTACAGAATTTCGTACCTGAAATACTACTATCAGCAACTAGACTTGCTTTCTTAGCTTCTGGACTATGTGACTAGCCTATAAAGTAATTTATAACATCATCATAACATTTATTATTTATTCTTATAAGATAATCCGAGGCCACTGATAATCAAACTCAATTTCTGTTTTCCATCTTATCAGCCATTTCCAATATAAATATATATATATATTTTTTTTTTTTTGAGACAGGGTCTCGCTATGTAGTTCAGGCTGGCCCTGAGCTCACATGTAGCCCAGGCAAGCCTTGAACTCAGCAATCCTCCTGTCTCTGCCTCCTGAGTGCTGGGATTACAGCCGTAAGCCACCACGCCCGGCACTGTGGTATGCAGTATTGACTGCTGGTGGGCGTGAGTCACCATGCCCAACATTGTATGTAGTTACCAGGATCGAACTCAGGACCTTGCGTTTGCGAGGCAGGTGCCAGAACCACTGAGCTAAATCTCCGGCCCTTCAAAATATACTTTAAACAAATTTTCTATGAACATGTCTTAATACTTACTTTGCTTATAATGTTACTCTTATAAAAATACATTCTAACTCAATACCTGTTTACATTCTAAGACATAATTCTTTCACAACAACAGAACTTTCACTATTCACTCTGAACTGATGATTACATCTTTAAGGAAGTAGCAATTGTCTGCAGAAAACTGCTCTCATTTGGGCAGACTACACTTCAACACGTCAATATTAATCTTTTTGGGTATTTTACCAACAATATAAACTGGCTAAGAAATAGCTACTGTTCTCTTTGTAGTCCTAACATTTTGTGCTTCCCACAAAGTAAGTATTTTAACACTAGTTAATCAAAATGTCTTCATCTGCATGCTCACATTCTAATTTTACATACTTCCTCTATCAAGTCTCAAATAATCTTGCATAGCAGATGACTTTATAACAAACAGTCACTACATAAAAGTATTTCATCAAATAAAATACAGCATAAGATGGTGGACAAATTTACAGCAAAAAAAAAAAAACTTAATACATTTTTTAGTAACAAGATACAGACCAAAAAGAGAAAATCTAAAGAATTCCAGAAACTAGGAACAAAATATAATAATTAAACTTTCTGATCAAAAGATTGAAGACCTTACCCTGAGAAAATGAAAATGGGACAGGAAGCACTCAAAGAGTCCTCTTAACAAAGCATGTAACATAAGACATTTATCTTATTAATTGGTAGGTGGATGGATGGATAGATGCAAAGAGAAGATAGGGTGGTTCACAAGAGATAACTTTGTACGAACTATTACCTATTTTCAACTTTTCTTTATTTCTTAGATACAGCTACAACTGTCTACTAAAGTACATTACACTGAGAACATGTTGATGTTAGAAGAAATAAATGCATGTGCAAAAATTCTGAGTGGTAGATTGGCAGCCTCTACTCATTTGGAACGTTGCAAGGAGAGATATATGTTCTGGATTAGTGGACACTGGAACATTTTTTTAAAAACTCTTAAACATTAAGAACAATTATAAAAATGAGGAAAACTGTAATTAAATAAAAATTACTTGGAATTTACCCATGAAACAACAAAAGTAAAGCAAAAATTGAATTTAGTAAAACTACTTTCTAACAAAAAACATATTGTAGTCTTCAATTAAAATCAGAACCAGACAGGCAACAAACTATAGCTTTGAATATCATGACAGATACAGAAAGACATGGACAGAGAGCCAGATACAGCTAGGACTATAGAGAAGAGAGGACAAGAGCTCCAGAGACATAAGAATCTACTAGCTTGGGGTCTATGAATCCCTCTCCAAACATCTTTCATTTACTAACATTCAAATAGTCTCAAATATGAAAATCTTAAATTCATTTAAATTTTTATGAAATCTTCAGATACACTATACTATGTAGTAACAGTGGGAAAAAAAGGTCAAGAAACAATTTTGTTTTGGGAACATTAAAGGTTTTGGTTAACATCTAAATCTGCTTAACTCTTTCAAAGAATAGGTATAATACAAGGCCACGGACTTAGGGTCCAGAGCTTATATACAATTTCAAGTTTTATCTACGTGAGTGATTTATCTGCCTTTTAGTATTTAATTGGAGTTTAGGGTCATTTTAAATAATTCTCATTAAAATGAAGCAATATAATCACTACAGTTGTTGTAATTCTGCCTTAATACCAGCTACATGGGAAGCTAAAGGAGGAGACTCCACAAGCCCAGCCTGAGAGAAACTATGTGAGGCCTTGTTTTGAAAGAAAAAAAGAAAAGAGAAAGAGGGCTGGGACTTTTAACTCAGCTGTACAGCTCTTGCCTACATGTGTAAGGCCCTGGACTAAAACTATCAATATTGCAAAAGAAAAACAAAGTTTATAATGATGCTTACCTGTTACTAAGGCCACACAAAAACATGGGCTTGCTAAACCATACACAACTTGTTGGGAATTACTAATATATACTATGTGTTATAATAAAACATGTAAGTATATATTACTATTATTCTCCCAACTAGTTATATAATAAAGACTATTCAGCTAACAAATAATGTGTAACTGATACTGCTTTTAAAAAAATGTTGATAAAGAAAAAAATCTTACAATTCAGGGTTTTTTCCCTTTTTTTAAAGGCAGTAAGACAATTTTCTCTAAAACATTTTCTTTAGCTTCTTTCCCTGGTTCATTAAAAAGGGAAGAATGGAGGATTTTTCTACAAATGCTTTATGATTAATTTTATTTTTAGTTAAAGATGAGAGACAGCAGAGGGGGTAACATGTACTATTAAATTTCAATAGTACATGTACATGATTAACATGTACTATTACATTTCATGCCTTGTTAACAAACTTTCAAACATCTCAGTTGTCATATATATCATCTCAGCTGTCATATACTTATGTCTTGTAAGTAAAATAATCCAAACCTGTATCTTACTGCTTTCATCATTCAAATGCACTATTAAAAAGGAAAGCTAGCTGTAAGAACATTTACCCAAATGGTGACTATCAGTACAATATTAAAACCTTAATATCTTATGCTATAATCAACTATTTAAAAGTAAAATGTAATTATAACATCTAACAGGCATTTAAAATTTAACTTTCCACTTGTCCTTTTAATATAATAAATTTTGCTATTACTAAAATTTCAGAAACAAGTTGTTTTTCTAAAAAGATTAATGTGTAAAATATAGATTAAGCCAGCACACTGAATTGTTACACAAAGCCCATTTCAAATTGAAAATTCAGTTATATAAAACACATTAAAGCAGTACTGTATTCACAAACTATACTCAACTGAATCCTGTATTTTTAAAAATTCATACATAAATGTTTTCATCCTTTTAAAGTTATACTATGTTTTATAATATTTTCTGGCTGTAAGACAAATGGTAATCTTCTCATCTTAAAAGCGTCATTTCTAAATATCTCATGAAATATTACTTTAATCTTAATTATAATTAAACTAAACTTTTGCAATTTTTAGTCTAAAAATGGGAGTATTCTGCAGGAATTATTTATTCTCAAATACTCCAAAGCAGAACTGAGTGACTAAAACCTTCACCCATAGCGCTCAAAACTTACTCAAATTTGTGACTATAGTACGACTTAATATCAAAGATTTTTTTTTTTTTTTTTTTGGTGATTCCAGGGATCAAATGCAAGACCCTGCAGTTCCTGGGCAGGCACATGGTTTAACTGAGGTATATCCTCAGCCCTCAAAGACCTAATCTGAACTCAAAGTTTTATAATGTTATAGTAATTCAAAAAGGTATTATCTACATAAATTTAACTATAAAGCTAAAATCTCATGATAATGGACAACAATAACAGATTGTCCTTCAAGTTGTTTTTATTAATAGCAAGGATGGATGAAATATGCTCCATCTGCTAAAGATAAAACAATCAATAAAATGAACTAAAGAGTACAAACAAAAAAGAAGTAGAGCATTAGATAACAAATTCAGAAAGAGAAAAATCACTAAGAAAACGACTGACCTCAATATATCCATTTAGGTTAAATTATAAAAATCTTTCCTTCTTGGGCATATCACTAACTAGGTACTACATGGAGGTTAGCTATGCAATGACACTTAACAAAAGATTAGAAAAGTTGAACCACAACTAGATTTACCGCTAAGACTACATTAGCAATACACAGAGAACACGGGCTTAAACTCCAAGTGCCCAAGTGATAGCTGTGTGATCTAGGTAAAACTGGACAAAGCACTTCATCTCTGTATATATATTTTATCCATATATAAAATCAGGTTTAATAAAATTTACTTATACAATACTTTCATGAAACTCTGAGTAATTTATATGAATGTACTTTAGAAATCACTAAAAGCCATTCAAAAATCCCGGAGAATACTTCTATTTTAATGAAATAAAAGGTAACTCTTTCTGCTTTTCAAATGTAGAATATATTCTTTTTATTTTGTTTTGCTTTTCTTACAGTTTAAAGAGCCAATGGATACTACTAATTCTATTTCTTATATAAATCTATTTCTAAATCCTTTTTAGGTTTTTTTCTTATCCATGGAAAGAACAGGAAAATTTCCTTATCTACAACTCTAAATAATATATAATTTTAAGGCAGTTAAACACAAGTCTTTCATGCAATTTCAAAGAGTATACAATGTATGATGACAGATTTCTGGATCTAAGAGCAAATCATTTATATATATCTCAAGGAGTTGTAATTTTTATATTATACCTTGAAATGGGAGACTGCTAACTTACCTGATAAAGAAAAATTCACTTTTATAACTGAAAGATATCTTAATTATGACACAATTTTCCCTTTACACTACCAGTACAATACCCTTTGACAATACAAAAATTGACCGAGTGAAGCCACCAATACATGGATAGCCTACTTTTTTCCCTTTACACTACAAACTGAGAAATAACTCTTTATATATATATATATTTATACAGATATATCACAAAGGAACAAATCAAAAACAAAAGGAGAAAAAGTTATTTTACTAATGTATTTACAGATTTGGTTGATAACAAAACCCAACCAAATAAAAATTCCTTTAGATAATTACAAAGGAAATCCATCCATCACTAACAACCACACCCCAAATTTTTACAAAAATAACAAATTTATAATCCTTATTTCTTGCCACATGTATATTAAGGAATAACGATATGATAGCCAAAGTTAATTCCTTCACTTTAGTCTTCTGCCTTATTATACAGAACTGATTTTACTCGTATTATCATAGCACCAATTTCACATTTTTCATAATCCATATCAGCAAGTTGTTTCCTATGAACTGTGTATTGCCAAATAATCCTGACTACAAATTATTAAGTGTATTGTTTTAGGAGTTATTGCTAAGTTTCTTTTCTTTCTTTTTTTCAATATAGGAGATCACACTGAGCACCATGCACTTGCCAGGGAGCTACAACCCAGACCTTACCATTTTTAAAAATAAGCATCAAAATAGGGGAAACGTATTTCCTTTGTTGAAATATGGCCCTAATATGTAGGAAAAAAATTTAAATGTGACAAAATAAATTGCAGTACTTAAGAAATGTGACAGTGCTTTGTAAGCTGTGAAATTAAACTGCTACAATTTAAATACCCAGCAAAGTAGAAAGTGTATAAGAAACAAAATGTAGTGTTAAAAGCGTGTGAGCCTATGTAAATATCTAAAATACTAATATGATGAAAGGCAAAAACTGTTCAATCCTCTGATTTTAAATTTAAAATGTATTATATATATATTTGGCAGTACTTGGGATCAAACTCAGGCACTTGTGCTTCCCAGGTAGACACAGTAACAGCTGAACTAAATCCCTGGTCCAAAATGAATATATTTGAACTAAATTCTGTTGTTCTAGATGACTATTAATGAAATATAGTAATATATTTGCTATTTACTCCTACAATTTTCCAAATAATTTTTCTTTTCTAAACTACAGTTAGGAATTTCTGGTCAAGGATTCACTGCTAAAATGAATAAAACTAAACCAGTTATTACAAAACACAGGCCCTATATAATGCACCATTTTTTTAAGTGTAGCATTTCAATAAAAGTGTGGAATAAAGATAATTTTTTACTGGTAGAAATTTATGGTCTCTGAACAAATGTTTTAGTGGATTTCCTTTGTTATATGCACCTTCTCAAAAAATCTCCAAAATTTTTACAGGTATAAAACAAGAGATTGACAATTACCATATTGAAGTAAGATCGAATTTTGACTCCTCTTGCTAGATCCCACACAATTACATTTCCATCATGACCAGCAGAGAAGAGAACTCTAGGATCAAATGGGTGTGGCTCGAGAACAAATACTTCATCTTCATGACCCTAAAATATATTAGAAGTGTCAAGAATTTTAAACTATTTTAAAAAGAAAGAAAAAAGCTTCATGTAATACCAACATATTCACATTTCTAGAAATTAAGTTTTATGGATAAAAGGAACAAATTTGTTTTTTGATTTATCAAGGTAGAAACAGCAATGAAACTGATTCAACAGCATTGTTCAGGGTTTTATTATTTTGTTAAATCTAAGAATACTATGAATGTGCCTCTACATACCAAAACACAGCCAAGTATCTGCAATGTGTTCCCAACACAAACCTACTGAACTGCATTTTTTCCTTTTCTTTTTTTTGAGACAGGGTCCCACTGTATATGTCAGGCTGGCCCAGAGCTCACTACATAGTCCAGGCAAGCTTCGAACTCAGCAATCCTCCTGCCTCTGCCTCCTGAGAGCTGGGATTGTAGACATGAGCCACCACGCCCAGCACTGAGAAGTACATTTTTAAATTATTCCAAATCATCTCCAAAGCTGTTACCCTAACAGAGGTTTTTAAGAAACATAAAAAGACCATTCCTCAAATAAAAAAATTACATTGTATAGTCACCTTCAGTCACACACAAGAAAAAGGGCAATAATCATGTTAAATCTTTTTATTACCATCAGGACATGAATAAGTTGACCAGTGTAAGAATTCCAAACTTTCAAGGTCATGTTATTAACTGCCGTTATAACTGTATTGTCATGTCGATCCCAAGCTACCATAGTTACTTTCATTTTCGTGATTTTATCTTCTACTCCTTGAAGATTTTGTCTGAAAGGGATAATTGTTTACAACAACTTTAATTAAAATAACTATCATTTATCAGTAATTGAAATAGTCTGAGTCAACACAGATGGCAAAAGTTACAGTACTGAGTCAAGAAACAAAGGATTCCAGGATTCTAATATTCACAAGTCACTAACAACACAGTCTTTTATAAACAACCCTGCTAAAAATCTATCTAGATCCAGGATCTATGTGCCTTGATGCTGACTCTTCCAATTTTTATTGTTGTGCTTACCCTCCCCATCCAAAATATATGGATCAAGTCAAGAAAAATAATACATTAACACCAAAATAAGAGTTACAACATATAATTTATCTTGGCTGGAGGAAACCACTGTTCCTGTAAGGTTGGTGTGTTTCTAATTTCTGAAAAAAATGCTTAAAAAGTCACTACCATTCTTAAAGTACTATCACCATCCCCCTAACATGACTGAACTAAAGACATTACCTCAGCAGTTCTTTTCATATATGGCAATGAAATGCAATCACTTTTACATGTTTTAAGATATTATAGATGTATTTTAAATAATATATATGGAAAATAAAAATTGATCTCTGACCCTGCCGGACGTGTAGCCATATCCAACAAAATGCTCTTCCACTCTCTTCGTTTAAACTGCCAAATGCGTGCTGTCCCATCTCGACTTCCACTTACAAACCTGTATTAAAACATTCAGAAGTGGGCTGGGGATTTAGCTCAAGTGGTACCACACCAACCTTGGACGCACAAAGACCAGAGTTCAAGTCCCAGTACCGCAAAACAAAAACAAAAACAAAAAAAAATTCAGAAGTGACACCAGGCTCTCCTAAAAATAGAACTGATATTTGCCAAAAAATAAATAAATAAATAAAACTGATTCTTTGCCAATGCTGAAGAACCTGATTAGTCTTACTGTAGTATCAAACTTTATTTCCTTTTTTAAAAAAGGTGGGAGAATTTACACAATATTATCTGTTACCACCAATAAAGTAGTCTGTCTTTCCAATATCCACCAAAATCTTTTCTGTATTTTGATATATATAGGAAAGATATAGGAAATTTAAAGAGGAAATAAAACTCCTACAAGTGAAACCAAACTAACAAGACATATACACTTGTTTACATACATACGAAGGCTTTTCAATGTAACTGTCATTTTAGACAATCCCTACGTAACTTAAACTGAAATCTAAGTACTAAAATCATCTTCATTTCATTGAAGTTGCAATTAAATTAGCCAAAATTATCTTACCTGTTACTAGTATTGGAAAACTGGATACTGTCAACTTTATCCTATATGTAAAAAAAAAAAAAAATAAGCAGAAGCTGAATAAAAGCAGTCAAGAGTTCTTTAAATTATACTCATCTAATTCCTTTCACCTATACTTACAGTATGAAACTCCAACTCTGATATTTTTTCTGGTTGACCTGATCCAAAAAAATAAACTCTAATTATATGATCTGTGCTTCCTGTGGCCAAAAACATTCCACCTATAAAGAATAACAGCATATTTCTATGAGTAAACACAACTTTAAAATTTCTGAACATTCAGTATAGTGGAATAATATTATAATATACACCTAGTAAAATTCACTATAATCCACTCTTATTTATCCTAAACATGTAATACATCTAAATGTAATTTTAAAAAGCTTGCTAATATACCTTTGATTACTAAAGCTTTATTCTAAAAATTATTTCACATAACTTCACCATGTTTAAGTTACATCAGTCTTCTTCACTAATATAAAAACATGAGTTATAACTGCTAATATCCTTCTGGTCTCATTTACCATTTCTCAGATATGCTTGCAAATTTTTGGGTCTAACTCCCACAACTATCTTTACAACTCCACAATCAAATAAGCCTGTTGTCCTCAACTCTCCTAAGACCGTCTTATAGAGCAAAAATTTCTACACAGTGTTACTTATTTGGCTAGGAAAATTTTTCCCTTCTTGAGAACAATGCTCTCTCAGTGTCAAATTCACATATATATAACAAAATAAGTACTGTTCCTGAAGTACTTTCCTTCTTAAAAGAAAATCAAGTTATCTTTGAAAAGCATTAATTCAGAATACTATGAATTATATGTATAGTGTATACAATATTTGTGTTATTACTAGAAGGTAATCTGTTTAGCACTTGAAATTTAGAACTTAGAAACTGGTATGTCTGAATACTAAAGGCAACAACAGAATCACTTAAGTTTTCTATCCCTTATCTTATATAATAGGTATCTAGTTATAACGTGAATAAAAAAACAGAATTATAAGGAACAGATATCTAGAATATTATGTGCCAGATTTATTCATGTTTCTAATTTTCAAGTTGTTTATATACCCAGGTAATAAAAAAAGCCTTCATTGAAAACATCACTACAGAAATAAAGATAATATTTTAGAACACTAGCACTCCCCTTTAAAAGAGAAAATAGAAACAATCTGGACAGGAGTACACATGTTTTGAAAAATATTATTATAATCATAATTTACATCATACAAAGTTGCAATATTTCTAAATCAATTTATCACTCTTTACTCCTTAGCATATATATGAAAACATGATTTACAGTATTTGTCAAACTTTCTAAAAGTTAATGTACTCTACAGCACTTAATATATAACTTTAAGTGTTTAGAGAGGAAGCATTCTTACCAGCACTAAAGGAAGAGCAGATCATTTGCACACCAGGTCGAGGGCGCTCTGTAAATTTTGCTGGTCTTGGGCTGTAATAGAAAAATTAAACATTAAAAATATCATTAAGTGACTAGAACCAGAAATAAACTGCAAAAAATAACCACAGAAAGATAAAAATAAGCAACAAATGGCTCCTTTCCTACAAGCAACTTCAAAATCATTTTGTGTCATGATCAGATCTTGTAGAAACTCTAGAGATACATTTTATAAGGCCTTATGATTATACAATGGTCTGCACAGGGAGTAATCCCAACGGCACTGTCATGACATACATGTGAAATTAGTTACCTAAGTTATGTATTAGTTACATTCATTCCTAATCATTTTAACAAATGTGGTTTTTCCTAAAGTACAGTGATATACAAATATTTAAGGAAACAAGTTATTTTTAAATGAACTCATTAGTAAAGTAGGTGCTACCTCTGAGCATATCATCAATAACTACTTATTTTCAGTACTGGATATTAAGATTTTTCACTTTTATCTTTATATTGTGATAAAAATGTTCTTCTGTGGGCCAGAGGGTTAGCTCAGTGGTTCCGGTGCCTGCCTCGCAAGCACAAGGTCCTGAGTTCGATCCCTGGTAACCACATACAATGCTGGGCGTGGAGACT
>PVIC010004532.1:45434-62298 GCA_004025085.1 Thryonomys swinderianus
TTTTTTTTTTTTGAGACAGGGTCTCGCTTTGTAGTTCAGGCTGGCTCTGAGCTCACTATGTAGTCCAGGCAAGCCTCGAACTCAGCAATCCTCCTGCCTCTGCCTCCCGAGTGCTGGGATTACAGGCGTGAGCCACCACGCCCGGCTATTATCTGTTTTTTTTGACACAAGGTCATACTATGTAGTACAGGCAGGCTACAAATACAGTGATCCTCCTGCCTCATGTTCCAAGTGCTGGGATTACGTACAGGTGTGTGCCACCACACCTGCATCCTCCTCATTCTTAAAATAAAAACCTGAAGGCTATCTGATGGTAACATTAACTATGCAATTAATTCACAATAGTGATCTAAAGAAAATAAGTTATAGTCATAACTGCATTAACATAAATGACAAAACATTAGTACAATCAATATTAAAGAAAATTACAGTTGCCACAACAGTTCCAGTATATGTTACAGTATGTGTTTGTTACTCTGATACAGATTATATTTGAAGCCCTACTTACTCTACATTTTGACCTAGTTTTTCTCAAATTTTAAGCGGGTAAAGTGAGAAAGTAATTAAGGCTTTAAGTCTAAATGAACTGAATTAACTTTCATAATCCATAGAGTCTTTGGTTCTATAATTTAGGGGAAAATATAAAGATTTTTCTGACCTATCACATATATAATTCTGAGCAATAAGGACAGTTTGTTTTAATCATACAAAATGAACACTCTTGCTAAAAATTTCTTAGTACTAATACATTTGCTAATGAATTGTTTTAAATGACATTTATAACAGCCTTTCTTAATACAGGCTCTGACGTTGTTGAAAAAAGAGAACTCACTTAAAGACACAGATGTTCATAAAAACAACCCTACGGGTTGGGGATGTGGCTCAGTGGCAGACGAATTTGTATTCAATTCCAAACATTAAAAAGGGGGAAATAAGCACTTTGAAGCAATAAGCTATCATGCAGCTGGAACTTATTACCAAACTACACAAATAATCCTATAGGCTTGTCATTTTTAAAGTTTTTTTTTTCTTTAGGAGAAAAACAGCAAATAAAAAGTTTATTTTTAGATGCCTATTTGAAGAAATATTTTAAAGTATCTTCAGAATTTCTAGTTCAAGTGTTCTCTCTGCCACCTAACAGGTTAACAAAATGTCCCTTAGATAAATTGACATTTATGAGTCTCAGTCTTCTCAGTGTAAAAATGACAGTAACTACAGAAGTGCCTGAAAGTTGCTGGGGAGGGGGGGGAATGAAATGAATTTTAACCCATGTAGTCAGTATAGTGCCTAAAAGACACAGACATACACATACACACACACACAATCAGTTTTAATATTACTTTACTTAGGTTCAACAAGCTGTACACGTTCCACGAATGAGCAATCACCAGTTTGGCTACAGCAGTTAAGAAGGGGTCCTGACGGTACTTGAATCCTGATGCTACCATTACTGGCTAATGGCATGGACTCTTTGTGTATCACTTTTCCACTTATTTATACAAAAGACAAACTATCTTAACACATTTTTCTAAGGACCAATATGGTAACAAATGGTAAGTACTTACTAGCAGCTCAGCAGACTAAATGTTTAAAAAAACTCAGAAATTATTATCTACATTATCTTAGGATTTCTATTCCCCTTACACTTCTAAACATGTTCAGACAGGTTTCTTCTATCCAAAGATTTTCTGGGCTAATTTGTCAAACATCCATCTATTCAGACTACCCATCTCAGAGGAAGTATTTTTCTAGAGTTAATATATACATAAACCCTATATAAAAGTGAATTTATGAATAGAGTTCCAAATTTGAGCTGATTCTTTCAATCAAGTAGTTGGGTATCTGTGGCCACATACCCAGATTTACATAAAAGCACAATACAATTTTTGCCTTTAATTATTCTAATCTTTCTAAAAATACTGTTATAGAGTACCACTTTTTTGAACAGTTATCACCATTTGTGAACACAAAAAATAGGTGTCTTAAAGCCTGTACCTAAGGACCTGACTCATCTTAAAATTTCAAGGAGTATTAGAAAAACATACTATCTACAAATAAACAGTAAAAACTTTAATGTTCAAAAACAGAAAAAAAAAGTCACAGAACAAAGTATGGTACAACTAAGTATAATGTAGCAATTAAAATTAATAGAAATGGGACTGGAGATTTAGCTCAGTGGTTCCAGCACCTGCCTCACAAGCGCAAGGTCCTGCGTTCGATCCCAGTAACCACACACAGTGCTGGGCGTGGTGATTCACGCCCACCAGCCCCACCAGCAATCAATACCACATACCACAGTGCTGGGCGTGGTGGCTCATGCCTGTAATGCCAGCACCTGGGAGGCAGAGACAGGAGGATTGCTGAGTTCTAGGCTTGCCTGGGCGACATAGTAAGCTCAGGGCCAGCCTGAACTACAAAGCAAGACACTGTCTCAAAAAAAAAAAAATTAATAGAAATGCCTATGATAAAAAATGAGAGAAAATTATGTACATTTCTCTTAATACTGACGTCCATATAAACACTAAGAATACAATTTAAGGTGAAATCAACTTGCTTTGTCCGAAGAACAGTATTCATCACAATCTTTTCTTTAAATGAAAAATACTTTTACTATGTTACTCAAGCTGCTACTGCCCCTAATGACCGGCAATAAATCACTTATAGGAATGTTTATACACATGAAGGTTAAGATACATGCCTTACAATGGAAACAATTATCTAAATGCTCCTGTTTATTAAAAAGCATACCTTGGACTGACAATTTTTAAGTACATAATTACTAACATCCAACTTCTAACCTGCTGATGTCAGAAATGGCCATTTTAAATTCTGTGCTGTCACTGGATCCAGGATTCCCTTACTTGAAGAACTACCTATGGGGCAGCACAGGTAAATTACAGCATATCCTCTTCCTACTTCATCTACGTAAGCATTATAGTACACAAAGCACAGGACCAAAGAGCAAAGAAGTGTGACAACCATGGCCTTGCCAGTTTAACTTCCCAGGCATTTCACTTTGAAATACCCAGATTTCGCTGGGCGTGGTAGCTCATGCCTGTAATCACAGCACTCAGGAGGCTGAGTCAGGAGAATTGCTGAGTTCAAGGCTTGCCTGGGCTACATAGTAAGCTCAGAGCCAGCCTGAACTACCAAGCAAGACCCTGTCACAAAAAAGAAAAAAAGAAATACCCAGATTTCAATACAGATGAAATACTATTATGGGGTGTGTATGTGTATCTTATCTACCTTGATATAGTTCTTTATTTTGTAAGGGGGATCAAACTCAAGACCTTGAGCTTGCTTGCCAGGAAGATGTGGGGCCTCTGAGCTATATCCCAGCTCTTGATTTCCTGGATCTAAAATAAAATCTAATGTTTGACTATTCAGTAACATAAAATTATTCTGAAGAATAGAATTAGTAATTCTAGGATTATGTTCCCAACACTTAAAGGAGTTGGAGATAAGACTAGCATATAGACAGGAACAGGAACTTGAAGGATAGATTCTAAAGGAACTAAGGGGCTAAAACAACATAAAAAAACACATTAGAATTAAGAACACTTTCTTTGAACTGAAGGGGGGAAGTACAAATATGACTGAAGAATCAAAAGGAAGCTCTGTTATATGCCTGAGAAAGTAAATTTATTCTTGTTGCTGACTGCTTTAATAATTTCAACAATGAAATCAAACACGTTTATTTTATGAAATAAAATAGCAACTGACTTTATTTTAAGGGTTCCAGCATCCCACAGCCAAAAACAAATAGTGCCATCTGCCCCAGTAGAAGATAGGTATCTTTTTGAGCCACTGCACAATGGTGAGAACTGAAAAACAATGACAGAAAAAAAAAATCTTTACAGTAGCATACAGTATCAGTAAGAAAACTCACTTTTACTTTCGTAGTAATAACACAAAGCACCCAAAATAAATCCATGAGTATTATGATCTTCAAAGCTCATATAATTTACAAACCAAGGAAGAAAGGCTTCAATTCTTTGCTTTAGTGAACCTTAATACTTACTTTAAACTAAAACCAAAAAGTTTTAAATACAGATTAGAGCAATTACCTGTAGAGATGTAATTGATGCACTGTGACCCTGAAGAACAGCCAAAGGTGCACAGGTTCGAAGACACCAGACTCGAATCATTTTATCACAACTTCCAGCTGCAATCATGGTATTTTCATAGTTTACAGCCATGTCTGATATTTCAGCAGCATGTCCTCTTAAAGTAGCCAATAACCTCCCATCATCTGTTGCCCAAATCTTCACAAGGCAGTCATCAGAACCCTTACAGATAAGAAAAGATTAATATAAGCAATCCTGTAACTTTTAATTCAAATTGTAACACAAATTTAAAGAAATCAGATAGCATGAATCCGAAATTAGTAAAAAGTAATAGAAAGACTGAAATGTGCAACAGAATTTCAACAAACTTTTCATCAGATTAATTCTAGCTCCACAAATGTTACTAAAGTTAATAATAAGCCAAAGAATAAAATATTATAATCTTTTAGATGAAGGAAATCAAAAGGTTCAGTTATAGTAGAGAAATAAAATCACTGTTATGTAAATGCTGAAAAATACAACATAAGCTCTATGTCATCTAAGAAATATGAAAGAGAAAATACAGAACACAATTTCAAAGCAAATCAGAACCAACTGTGACCTTAAAACTAGACGAAATATCAGATTATTTCCTGAAAGAAGCCTGGGGGCATGGGAAGAAAAAGAGTAAACCTAACGAGTGAAGAACAATTGTAAACACTGTAATAAAAGCCCTAAAAAAGGAAGAAAAATCCTGAAAGGTACAGTGGAAAACCTGCTACAACTGAAAACAGCATCATTTTGGAAACACTCTGAGTGGTACAGTTTCTTCAGCAAAGCCACAAAGCCCAGGTGAAAAAAAAGTCCTTGCTTTCTAAGAACATCTGGCAAGAAGAGAAAAATTGGGAATACAAAGTACAAAGCAAAGTAACAAAAAATAAAGCGGAAAAAGGTTTACCTAGGGAAAAATTTAAACAGCTAGGACTTAATCTGGTGAAGTAGCTACCACAGGACTCTTTTAAGTAGGCAAAAGAAAGTCAAAATAGTAGTGTCAGGCCCTTCTAGTATTTTGAGTACAGAACAGATCTCAAACTGTACGAGAAAGATTAGAACAGACAGACAGTGGGTGTTACCAGTTTACAGGTAGTAGTTGAAGTGGTAGTAAACCAGTCTGCAAAGAGAAGGCATTAAGAATAGATTTTGATCTGAAAAACTGAATGGCTCTTAAGAAATCCAGCTGGGTATGATTTTTTAAATTGTGTATTTGTTTTGAAACAAAATGTAACATTAAGCTACTGTTTAAATCCAAGCCAATATGAGAAAGCAGTGCCTCAACAGTTTTACTTTTCAAGAATATAAAATTGTCATATTTACTACAATTACTATGACTATTACTCATTACCATGTTTATCATTTGCCTGTAGATATCAAACCTAGTATAGGTTAAAAAAATTCTTAAGGGGGCCAGGCAAGGATTTAGCTCAGTGGTTGCAGCATCTGCCCAACAAGCACAAGGTCCTGAGTTTGATGCCCCGTGACCACATACCATAATGCCAGGCGTGAGGGCTCATACTCACCAGCAATCATTACCACACACCACAGTGCCAGGAGTGGTGGCTCATGCCTATAATCACAGCACTTGGGAGGCAGAGGCAGGAGGATTGCTGGGAGTTCAAGGTTTGCCTGGGCTACATTGCTGAACTTGGGGCTGGCCTGAACTACAAAGCAAGATCCTGTCTCAAAACAAACAAAAAGTCTGCACAGCTTTCAGCTTACTTAACTTCCTCCAAAATACGTATTTTATTAAGTAAAGAAAATGTCAAAGAAGTTGAGAAAACACATTTTTTGTTCTTCACATTAGTGACAAGGAATGACAAGAAAGGGCAGTATGAAAACAGACTTCCTCAAATCCAAACTTTTGAAGCGCCCTATATATATTTTACTACTTTTGCTTCTGCACCTGAAGAAGTCACACATTATGACAAATAAATGGTCTCTGCAGTTTAGGACAGAGGTTTCAGCCGATGGCCACCTGACTTTCTCATTATGGGACTATGGTAACAAGAATATCATGGCAGGAAGAGCAGAGTAAAACGAAGATTCCCACCTACTTCATGAGACTAGGAGAAGAACAAAAAAAAAAAAAGGAGAGAAGAGGGTCCAAGACAAAACACCCTACTACACACTCTCAGTGACCTGCTTCCTCCACCTTTGCCTCTTAAAATTTCCATCATTTCCCAATATTCCACTTATTTAAAAACCCATCAAAGGACTGACCCACTGATGAGGTCAGCACCCCTTTACGAATCATTTTCTGAACACCACACCTCTGAATGCTGCTACACTGGGGATCAAGCATTCAACACAAAAAGTCTTTGGGGAACATTCCAGAACCAAATCATAACGCATCCTTCCCAGGTCTACAATATCCAGCTTAAAGTGCTGAGATACCATCTTTCCAAGCAATTACCATCTTCCAGGTTGAACTGAGATACATTTATCCTATACCTCAGTACTTTGGGTACCTCTATCAAGGTTTTTATCATATGGTATCAATGTTGTCTTTACCATTTGTGAATTCAATACTACAGCTTTTAATTCTATACCTCAATGACTAAGAAGTTGTGGCTCATAAGGCTCTGAAGTTCATCAAATGAATACATATACTTGTATTCTCTACTGTAACTTAAATTGCTGAAAGTAATTTACATTCCTTCATCCTAAATGTAAGAGATATTTTATGCTTCTAAAATGAGGAAGCAGAATTCCAGCCCTTTGCATGGTATTCAACAGGGTTTTTCTTTTTTTTTTTCAGATAGGGGTCTTGCTTTGTAGTTCAGGCTGGCTCTGAGCCCACTATGTAGCCCAGGCAAGCCTCAAACTCTGCAATCCTCCTGCCTCTGCCTCCCAAGTGCTGGGATTACAGGCATGAGCCACCACACCCAGCTGAACAGATTTTTATAATATTCCTTTGCCCTAAGAATTCATAAACTTCAGCTTTCTTTGGTAAACATAACTTGAGGCAATGATTCAGGAACAAGTCCAAACTTAAAGGCTCAAATCTGACTTGGTTTGTTTATGCTGTCTCCCTCCCTGTGTTATCGTTATTATTCAATGGGAAAACATTATATAAAATATCCTAACATCAAATAATGATAAATTTTTATGATGTGAAATGTCACTTATCAATCAATTACAATGATTCCTTTTAATCTTGGATAGTATCTATAAGCATTGAGCTGAGTAAAAACAAGAAACATAACATTTAACCTGTCCATAAAATTTACAGTAGTAGCACATGAAAATTAATGACTTTCTGTACTACCTATATGTGTTGATTTCATGTGCTCACACAAACCTTCTATTAGGGTGAAACTATAACAATCTACTTCCTTCTCTATTAAGACAGGAAAACAAGAGATTAAAAGACTACAATAATCTAGCAAGAGATAAAGCTGTGACCAAAAGTTCACTGATGCTCTGAACCATTCTATACATTATATTGCCTCTAGCTGTATTTATTCAGAAGAGTCCAGAGAAATAATTCGTTGGAAAGCTTTTAAATATTATTTCTAAGTATCTCAGAAATGACTGTGACATTTTAAAACACCAAATACATTTTTAAAAAGGATATACTGTATTGATTGATCCACATTTTATGGTCTTCTAATAAATAATAACTCAGTCCTCTCCTATGAAGTCTTCACTGGTCAAACAATCTATTATCCTAAAGCTTCATCCTATCAATTTTCAAGATTAATTTTCAAAGTAGGGTTCAGTATCTAGTGTTTCCACTTGAATGAGAAACACTCCGCATCCATTTCACTTTATGAGGTAATATATTGAGTACAAATGTAACTACCACTGGAAGTGATAATCATAAAAACTCAATACTTTTAGAACCAGTGCTGTCTTCATTTTCTTACTGTCAGGCAATATTTTAGAATTTGAACTAGGCATTAAATATTTAGAAAAGGATTGCGAATGTTCTCTATACAGGCCTAGCAGTCCATGAGGTCTCTCTTGTAACTACTTAACTCAGGCAGTGTAATGCAAAAGCCATCACACATAATACACAGTGAGCCAAGCATGTCCATATTTCAATAAAATTTTATAATTAAGAATAGATAATGGCTGGATTGACCCACAAGTTGCATTTTGTTAACCTCTGGTTCAAAGTGCTCATTCAATTCTGTTCCTCCTATCCAATTCATGAAATAACAAGCATATCACTTCCTATTTTGTTTTCAAAAAGAATTATATTATGAATCCAATTCATATTATAATATACATAATGTTTTACAAAGTCTGACAAATGCCTACAACTCCTATCTTTTTAGAGAAATAATTCCTACAAGGAACTTTTTCATTAACATAAAATCTGACATTACATTATTGTCATCTCAGTGAAATATGACAATGGTTATAGTCATTTAAATAAAGTACAAATTACAAAGGGATATTCTTTTCTCCCTTCAGTTTATTACTGTTTTCTAAAGAATTCTTTCAAACATTAAATATGCCAAATTTGCTTTAAGGTTTAAAGACTGAATTTGAACATTATTATATTATATTCAAATAGCTGTTAACTTTCAATTATTATTTTTAGAATAAATTACTAGTATAGGTCAAGCATTTTAACAAATACGACTTGTCCATTTTCTACTATGTAACATTCTTATCAGAGAGTTTTGGAAATTTCACTTTTATCTCAGAGAACAATGGAGATAAAAGAGAAGGCAAAAGAAGAAAACAGCAACTGATGATCTGCAAATGCCTGACTGATTAAAGTTCATAATCAACTAGTATATGAAAATTCTTTCCCATTCTGCTTGTTAGCTAATTTAACAGCCAATTAGGTGTATCAGTAGAGAAAGACAAGGGATAAAAAAGTCTGAGTTTTTAAGTACACTTACTAAAGGTAGGAATCTACAATTGCTATGCCTGCCAAATTTTCAACTGCTCTCTTCAAAGACAAAAGGGAGAATTTTCATTTTAATTTCCATTTCCCATTTTTAAAAAATTCTCAGGTAATATATGAATGAATACGTACTTCAGCCCATAGAGCACTGTTGATTATAAGTATAACCAAAACAATGTATTATTACATTTAATGGATGTGATTAGTTATGGCATCTAAAAATAAACTGAAATACTGTATATTAAAAGTAATTTTCTGAAACCTGAAAAAATTGTTTTACCATTCAGCAAGTTAAAAAGGGGTTCAGAAGTGGAACACTTGGCTAACGTGTGAAGTCCTTGGCTTATTCACCAGTACCAACAAAATAAAAATAAAACAAAACAAATGAAAAGCAACAATACCAAATACAAGTATCTTCAAACCATCAGCAAATAAAGGAAACCATAAGCAAAGACTGTTAGCCTTACAAGGGTTAATATCTTAAATATTCAGAGAATTTTTCCACCTTCGCAAGTGGTTTAACATGTAACAGAAAATAGTGCAATTCAATCATTTCTTATAATTTGCTTAAATCACTTGAGAAATGCCCTTAGTTTAAACTATTACAGTTTATAAACTGTCAAACTGCACAGTGGGTATAACACAGAGAACTACACTTCTGATTCTATAGATCCATAATACAGCTGACAGTGCTACAAATCTTTTAACTTTCCAAAGGTAGATAACATCAAGTAAAATGTTCCATTTATACAATGTTAAATTACCTTAATTTTGATTCACAGAAAAAAACAAAGTTTTAGTTCACCTATAAACAATAAACATACTTTTAAAAATTACTTACAGTAAATATCCGTCTGCCAGTTCGGTCAAAAGTTACACAGTACACAGATGACAAGTGTCCAAGAATTCGTTTATGCATCTTCATGTGCTGATACACTGCAGTTGGAACAAGTCGCTCAAGTCTGTACTTCCCATTCAGCTTTCTTGAAAAGAGAGTATCCGCTACCAAGAAAACAGGAGAAAATAAATATAACCTGGAAATAATTTTCTTATTTAACAATTTTAAGAATTCACATATTTCAGTTTGACTTAAAATTGCAAAAATAAAATCTAGTTAAAAGTAGTCAAAGTGGTAAATGGAAACATTCTATTCCACCAGAAGTAAGTTAGGCCAGTCAGTATTCTCAATAAGCAAATGTAGTCAACTGACCTGTCCAAAGTCAGTAAGGCACAAAGCTAGGATGAAACCCAGACTTCTTTAATTTTTGCTAGAGTCCTTTAAAAAAGAAAAGCATTTTATATATTATTTCTTTACAAGTTTATTGGCCAGGAGACAGTTTTTTCTTAAAAAAAAAAAAAAAGAGTGAAAACTAGAATCCATCAATGATTTTTATTTTCCATCAACTAGTAACTCTTGAACATTGTAACTATGAATGATTTAAGAACTTTTTGCAACAAATGAATATGAAGAAGTCACTTGCATTAAAAAGGAGTAATTAAACTAGGAGTCTAACCAAATACCTGTACAATGAATCTTTCTCCAGAGCACATTAAGCTCATGCTTTTCAATTTATTCAATATATCCATCAAATTAACTGAAGCTTTTCTCACTCAAAGCCTGATATACACCAACTCCAGCCCAAATGCTCTTTTATCTACATTACCACTAAACTTCTTTTCAATACTGGTACCTTATGGATAAAGATGGTGCTCAGTAAATATTTGTTAACTATCTGCAGGCACATGAACCTATAGATTATCTTTGAACAGAAAGTATTTCTCCCCAACAGCTATGCCTTCAACACATGAGTTTTGTACCAAACATATATATAAAATACTATTTGACTCAGATTTAGTAATTATGCCCTGAAGTTGATAAAATTAAGTATCTCAATTACATTGAAATGCTCACTGCATTTCTCCTACATCCAGTAAGTGTTTGGCTTATACCTCATGTGACCACCCCCCCCCCAAAAGAAGAAGAGGGGACTTCATGAAATAAGAAAATGACTGTTTTGTAGGTACAGAGTGTTGGGAACATGTTTTGGGAAAAATAATTGGAAGGTCAAAATTGATCAGGCCTTCCTAGTGCAGAAGGACTCTAGACTCAACTCGTCTTCACCTCTGCTAACAACAAAGATTCCCGGTGGTCCCACATCCTGTGATGCTTCAAGGCGGAACTACCCCATTGCCGGTGTCTGCCCTGCCCAGGGGGATCTTCATCTGCATAATGTCTCTAGGACTATGGGAGGTGTCTGCCCTGTCCACAGGGTCTGTTACATCCTGTTACTCTAGAGGTGCTGAATAAAAGGTGTGGTGGGCTGGGGCCTGGGGTCTTTTGCTACCCAGAGTAGAATGGATCAGGCCCAAATTTAGCCTCTCTGAACCTCATTTCTACCTACTTATTATTTTGCCATGTGCCCTCGACTCACAGGAGACTAGAATCTAATGAAAGGTTCTAGTTATGTTCCCTTCCCGATTCCCACAACAGAGGAACAATGTCAAAGGAAAAAGATACACTATGCTTAAGTTCTTTTACCACAGCAATTCTTTTACATTCTGATAAAAGTACTGCTGTTAGCATAAATTCTATAAGCAACAATCTATTCTAAAACAGTACGTGGGAATGTCTAACACAAGGTTTGACAGTTGTGATTTTGCATATTTAAGTTTAAGTCTGTTGTGTAATAATTTACAGACTTCATATGTTCCCATCACTGCTTAGGTTCTGATATAATTTTTCTTAGACACAGAAACTGTCCAGTAGCAGATATCCTCCAGTGTTTTGGCTCCAAGTTGATTTTATGCAAGAATCATACCTGAGAAATAACTCACCTGCCAAAACTTTTCTCACACAATTCTGAAGGACCACTGAACTACCTGTCAGACTCACCTGTCTATTTTGTAAGAAAATAATGAAGACATATCAGATAAATGCTAACACTGTTACCAGATATATTTTAATTCTTTGATCCAAAATTTACAAAATTCTCAAAATGTTCAAGTTTATCAAAATACTTAACTCCAATCATGTATAAAACTATGATTGTTGGAGATAACAAAAACATCGCAACTATTAGTTCACAATGATGATCAAGTACTAACTTGTGTACATTTATCACAAAACAATTTACATGAACTTTACAAAGATCTTTTTAAGAATCAGGCCTGATAAAATATTATCTTAGCAAAAATATACTTTTTTACACATATGGAAATGTTACTGCAGCCTTAAGCATAAATTTTTTATTTTTTGAGACAGGGTCTCACTTTGTAGTTCAGGCTGGCTCTGAGCTCACTATGTAGCCTAGGCAAGCTTCGAACTCTGCAATCCTCCTGCCTCTGCCTCAGGAGTGCTGGGATTACAGGCGTGAGCCACCACACCCAGCACTGTATATGGTTGCCAGAGATCGAACTCAGGGCCTTGCTCTTGCAAGGCAGGCGCCAGAACCACTGAGCTAACCCGCCAGCCCAAGCATAAATTTTTATTACTCTTTAAACTAGAATTAAATCTTAATTTTCCTTGTGGGAGTCAATTAAAAAATACTCTTACAAAAATCAATTTATAGTCAACTTTTCAAGTAAAACTTTCAGAAACACACTGTTGGTTAAATATAATAAAACTGTAATACATCACTCTTTGAAATGCTTAGCTACCACTAAAAAACCTATACCATGACTGCTAAAGTAGTAGGACCTTAGAAGAGTCCTTACATTAAACCAATTTATAAACTCAGGCAATAGGACTAAAAGATAAGAAACACTGAGAGAATGATATATAAAGTTTCCATGTAATCAGCTAGTGATGTGAACATTCTAACCTCTGTAGGTTAAAGCAAAAACTGTTATTATATAGTTCTGTAGGTGAACCACAACTGAGGCTGGATTTGAGGAAGGGATGACCAGATCAAATAGGTACATAATTTAATCTAGGATTCACATTTAATGAACTAATATTTTCTTTTATTAAATCATTACCACAACATTTATCTCCCCTACTGGACTTTAACAAAGAACAGAAATTCTCTTGTACAGTATTTCTCACAACTTAAACATAGGAATTTTTAAACAAAAATGTATATAAATACATCTTGGTTGGCAAGAATACACTGTTTACAGTTCTATGGCAGAAAGGCAAATGGCAACTATTCTTCATATTAGTAGAATAATTGTATTTCTGAGTAAAAAAGAACTGTCCCAAATTATAGAAGCCCAAAAACTTTATTAAGCTAGAACATCAAAAAAAAATTTTTTTTTTGAGACAGGGTCTTGCTTTGTAGTTCAAGCTGGCTCTGAGCTCACTATGTAGCCCAGGCAAGCCTTGAACTCAGCAATCCTGTCTCTGCCTCCCGAGTGCTGGGATGACAGGCGTGAGCCACCACGCCCAGCACTGTGGTATGTGGTGTTGATGGCTGGTGGGCGTGAGTCTCCACGCCCAGCACTGTATGTGGTTTCCGGGGATCAAACTCAGGACCTTGCGCTTGCAAGGCAGGCGCTGGAACCACTGAGCTAACCCTCCGGCCCTAAAACATCAATTTTTAAAAGCATGGTGAAACAGAAATATGAGGTGAACAGAAAGGTCTTAATACGACATTATTTAGTTTATAACCTTAAATCAAGGAGCATACACAACTGGTTTAGAAATATATTCACTGCTCTAAGTATGGTGATGGGAAGAATCCAAAGAAACTCCAAATCTTTTGCACTCTTGCCAATTTTTCTTATCCTGCAAGTGTAGGAAGTTACCTGTTCTAGGAAGACTAGAAAATTTTAAATATAGTAAGTAACTTGTTGCCCTCTAACATGTCTCATCTGTTCAAAATGCCAATGTTCATTCAAAATAAACACTAACTTCTTTAGAGATCAACCTGTCATGGCCCTACATAAAACTTATCTGCCACATCCTCTCTCGTGCTGCTACTTCTCCCCTTGGTGTGTTCCAGACAGTCTTGATTTCCCCCAGTTTTTCAACCTATCGGAAAAACTCTCACCTAAGCTCTTTGCTCTCACTGATTGTTCCCCAATACCTACAATGCTGTTTCCTAGGTCTTTCCTCACATATCTGGTACCTTCACAAAAAGGCAGTTAGTCCATTGAAAATTGAATTCCCTTTTACTACTTACAACTTGTGATCCTCTTTATGTAACTTTACATATGTTCTGTTTAAAATTTTTCAAATTTTTGTTTTTATAAGTACATGTTTGGACTACATAATTACACTCATTATGGAGTTATCATAGATATACATAATACACCTTGATTATTTTTGCATCCCTTTCCCCTCACTTCATTTCTTGGTCCCTTTTCCAATTGCCAAAGATTAATCTTTTTGTTTACTATTATCTATCTTTTGTTTTGCTCCTTACATGTACTTCAGGTTTCTCATATAAGAGAAACCATGTGACAAGTTTACGTCTGATTTGTGTTACAGTCTCAGGGTACATCAATTTTCCTATAAATTATTCAAATTTATCCCTCTGTAGTGTTCCACTGTGTATATTTTCTTTATGTGTTAATGCATGTGTTCCTTATCACTTCTACCTATTACTACATGTTTATTACATGCTCTTTGCTTATTTCCCCCCCCACTACAGTAAACTTTATATGAGCAGGGTTTTTCATCTACTTTGTATTTATATTAGCCTGAGTGAAAACTGGCTGGTGCTTAGAGGATAACCAATATATATTAAAAAGAATTACTAATACATTACACAGTGTATGGTCTGGATCAAAATACCCTACAAGGCTCATGTGTTCAGAGGGGCTTTGGGAAGTTCATCAGATCATGTAGTGCTGACCTCATCAAGGGATCAAAACAGTGATGAGTTTACACTGAACAGCAGGCAGGATCTAGCTGGAGGAAGTAGGTTACTGGGGGGGGGGGGTTCCTGCTCAGCTCTTCCCTTTTCTGACTCCTAGCTGCCATAAAGTGAGCAGGCTTTCTCTACCTTATCCATCGGCCATAACGTCTGTAACTTGAAACCAGCTGACCATGGCCTGATATATCTGGAACTGTAAGCCGAATAAATCTTTCCTCCTTTAAGTTGTTTCTCTAGGGTATTTGGCCATAGTGACAAGAACTTTAGTAATAAAAACAATTAGTAAAATGAGACGGGATGAATTTTTAAATCTGGATTTAGTTTTCAGAGGAAAATAGTAAATATAGTCAATTACTTTTTTTTTTTTTTTGGAAATAGGTCTGTAAATGAAATAAAAGTTCTGGAAATCACTGTTATCCATCTGAAGTATCAGTCCCTTAAGCTTCTGAAGTTAAAAAGGGTAAATAAGGAAATGCCGGACGTGGTGGCGCACGCCTGTAATCCCAGCACTTGGGAGGCAGAGACAGGATTGCTCAGTTCGCGGCGGCATGCCTGGGCATCACAGTGAGCTCAGGGCCAGCCTGAACTACAAAGCCAGACCCTGTCTCAAAAAGCAAAAAAAAAAAAAGGTAAATAAGGATATACTGAAAATTGCCCTTTGTAGCAAATTATTCTGAAACAAAACACTTTGAAACAGACTTGAAATATATGACTCTACCTAAATAATCACTAGATATAAACAAAAGGTCCACAATTTCTCAACTCTCTCTTAAATGTTAGTTATTACTATATACATAACTAGGCAATGGATTGCCCATTATTTTAGGTATTAGGATGATAAATCTAACTCTCCAACAATTCATTTTTTATTAATTCACATGTTGTATTTTGCAAGAATTAAATCACTCTAATCAAATACTAATTCATATTGAATTTAGAAAAATAAGATCATAAATTAAAGAATTTCACCACTCAAAGCAATCACCCTATAAATTTTGCAAATTTTCTTCATGAACAATGTGTTGACAACTATCCTTTTTTTATTAAAAACATTAGATAGGCTTTAAGTCTCACAGAATTGTGGTTGTTTTAAAAAACAGGCTTAAAGTCTCAAAATCTTTGTTTAAATATACTCGGGAGATTTTACTGAAGAATCTCTCCACTTTCACAACTCTTTGACACCCTTCAACTTCACAAAGATTACACTAATGTTTCTCATTATTTCTTCTGCGACCTGTGCTTGAATGTGAAAACATTTCCTACTCAAACAGTGTAATAAATGTCCAGCTGAAATTTTTTATACCCTTTTTTTTTGAGACAGAACCTTGCTATGGTTCTGCTATGTAGCAAAAATTGACCTCAAACTCAGTGACAGATCCTCCCACATTAGCCTTCCAAGTAAAATTGTAAGAGTGCACCACCACACTTGGCCCACTTAAGTTTTACACCTCTTTGTGACTTGTATTTCTCAATTAACTTTTTAATATATCTACAGTTTTAAAGCACAATTATAAATTTCTGAAAATATTTTTCCCCTCCCAGGTAATAATTTACTCCAATCTTTCCTTTTACTGATCTTTCTTCTGTTGCAGTATGATTACATTACCTAATATACATTCATGTACTAGGTCAATGACATGTTTTTTTAATTAAATTCTTTATTGGTACAATTTATATACATCTCAAAATCACATATAACATTAGGAAATTTGTACCAGTATATGCCACAAGTTAATTCTCACTTTTACCCATATCTCTACCCACTCCCCCCTCCTCCCCCCTTTATACATGCTCTTTTATTTTCTTTCTGTATCATATTTATTCCTTCCCCTCATCTCACATTCCCACACCAAGTTTCCTATAGAAATATTCCACTCTCTAAAAGCTGTCCTACTTTCTAGAACTCATTTGCATCTACAGGTGTTCATGCCAAAGAGAAGATCCGGGAATTGTCTATCTGTGATCTATTGATTTCACTTATTAGTATATCCTCCAGATGTCTCCATTTGCACCTAAATGGATCGATCTTGTCATTCTTTATGGCAGAGTAATACTCCATTTTGTAAAAAAACCACATC
>PVIC010004533.1:0-27058 GCA_004025085.1 Thryonomys swinderianus
GATGGCTTTGTATACCTGGGGTTGTTTCTGGAACTTTTTTTTTTTTTTTTTTTTTTGCTTTTTGAGACAGGGTCTTGCGTTGTAGTTCAGGCTGGCCCTGAGCTCACTATGGTGCCCAGACAAGCTGCCGCGAACTCAGCAATCCTCTTGTCTCTGCCTCCCGAGTGCTGGGATTACAGGCGTGAGCCACCATGTCTGGCATTGTGGTATGCAGTGTTGATTGTTGGTGGGTGTGTCTCCATGCCCAGCATTATATGTGGTTACCGGGGATCGAACTCAGGTCCTTGCGCTTGCGCGGCAGGCGCCGGAACCACTGAGCTAACCCTCCAGCCCTGTTTCTGGAACTTTTAATCTGTTCCACTGGTCCTTGAATCTTACTTTGCCAGTACCATGCCATTTTTATCACTGTGGCTTTGTAATATAATTTCAAGCTGCCATGTCCTTGTTGCCTAGAGTTGCTTTTGTTATTCTAGGTCTTTTGTAACTCCAGATGAATTTTTGGATTGTTTTCTCTAGATCTGTGAAATACGCTGTTGGGATTTCAATTGGTATTGCATTGAATCTGTATAGTAGTTGTGGGAATATAGCCATTTTGATGATATTGGTTCTTCCTACTCAGGTGCAAGGGATGTCTTTCAATTCTTTTTTTTTTTTTTTTTTTTTGAGACAGGGTCTTGGTTTGTAGTTCAGGCTAGCCCTGAGCACACCATGTAGCCCAGCCTAGCACTGAACTCACAGCAATCCTCCTGCCTCTGCCTCCTGAGTGCTAGGATTACAGGTGTGAGCCACCATGCTCAGCATTGTGGTGTGTGGTACTGATTGCTGGGATTATGGGTGTGAGCCACCACACTCAGCACTGTAGTATGTGGTACTAGGGATCAAATTTGGGACCTTGCACTTGCCAAGCAGATGCCAGAACCACTGAGTTAAATTCCCGGCCCTCCATTTTCTGATATCCTTTTCAGTCTCCTTTTTTAGAGTGATGAAGCATTTTATTTTAAAATAAAAAACAGAACAATTATAAACTTTTTGCACATATTTAATATCTGCATAATTCAGGTAAACTTCTTTAATAGTAGTTTTCTATTTAAATTTCTTAATTCTCTAACCTAGACAATTCTGTCTTAAATCATATCCAGAAATCTCTATTTGAAAGACAGATTTTTCTTTATAGCATTTTCCAAAATGTTTCATTTATCATAGTTTATCACCACAGGCTTTCCTTCTCATATTTGCTATTCTTTCGCATCTGGTCCAGAAAAACACTGTTGTTTTGTTAATAACAGTGGTGTGAGACTAAACACAGCAGTTTCATTGGTCTTAGGTCTGTTTAGTCATGATGCTAACTACTCATTACCAAGTGGAACTCAGATCAACACTGCACATCATGACTACAGGGAATTATGTTTCCCTTGGGCAAGGGTGAAAATCTGAGTGAGCTTGATATTGGATTCTCTCCCTTTTTTTCCCTCTTGCATTGAATCAGCCATCAATCTCCAGTGAGAAATTTTCTTGTAAAAAGTTCTTCAAGGTAATTCTATCATTCAAGAATCTTCAGTTCTCCCTTTCCCTTTATCTAAACAATATATGACAAATAGTGTAGCTCTAATTTAGCATTCAACAACAATCCGAAGTACTGTGTGTCAGGAATTAAACTCACTATTAAGATGGAGACGAGATAAGATTTGTTTTTCCCATAGAAGCCAGCAGTTTATTGGAGAAGATAAATATGCATTAAGTGCTGAGGTAATACTACCTACATCAGAGATGTTCCCAAAGCTTCCCAGTGGTGGTGTTGTTTTAGTGGATCAAGCATAGGAGGAGGAGTAGGACCTCTTTGGGCCATATGGCAAATTGTGTCTGAATATTGGTTGGGCAACTAGTCTTTCAACAAGAAGCCTTGCAATATTCTAATTGCTTGCAGTGCTTTACGTAGGTGGAGCCAGATTGCAAAGTATATGGACACATATTTGCCTATCTTCTCAGAATACAGGAAGTCTCCACTTCCTTGGCACTGACCTTCTTCTCTTCCCAACACACCTGCTGGCAGCCAGATTTTTCACAGAGCCTTGAAGTTCAGGATACTTTTAATTGGATCAGAACCGGCAAATGATCAAGCTTAGGTCAAGAGATTTCCCTAGATCTGGCAATATAGATTGATTTAAAAATGAACGGATGTCCCAAGGTTACTAGTTGAAGTCCCAGCTCAGAACAGAGAATTAAGTTTGAGAAGAGACAGACAGAAGAAGGGTGTAAGGGCAAGTGAGAGGTGCATCTAGATAAAAATAAACTCAAAGTGGGACACTGAGGAAAGCTGGGAAACTTCTGGAAGAAATCATAGGAAAGAACCTTGGGTTTAGCAAAGATTTTTTTTTTTTTTAGCAAAGATCTTTTTTCTCTTTTTTTTTTTTTTGCTTTTTGTGACAGGGTCTCGCGTTGTAGTTCAGGCTGGCCCTGAGCTCACTACAGTGCCCAGGCAAGCTGCCACGAACTCAGCAATCCTCCTGTCTCTGCCTCCTGAGTGCTGGGATTACAGGCGTGAGCCACCACGCCCGGCATTGTGGTATGCAGTGTTGATTGTTGGTGGGCGTGTCTCCATGCCCAGCATTATATGTGGTTACTGGGGATCGAACTCAGGTCCTTGCACTTGCGAGGCAGGCGCCGGAACCACTGAGCCACCCTCCGGCCCTAGCAAAGATCTTTTTGATAGGACATAATAAGTAGACACCAGAGAAGAAAAAAAAACGATGGATTGGATTTCATAAAAATTAGAAGCTGATCTTAGCAATATACTATTTAGGGAAAAGCAAAAGACAAGTCATAGTCTGGGAGAGAATGTTTGCAAAATACATATTTGGTAAAGGACTCATCTAGTATATATACAAATTCTTAAGAGGTCAACAAAGGAGTTTAAACACATCCTTTATCACAGATCTGTGGGTGGCAAATAAACACATGAGATGTGCTAAAAATCACTGTTTAATAAGAAAATAAAAATTAAAACTACATTGGGATACCCCATTGGAAACTTCATATATATTAGAATGGCTAAAGTGAAAGAGATTGACCATACCAAATGTTTAAGAGGATGTGAAGCATCTGGAATGTTGGTACATGACCAGAGAAACAGAAGAGTGCAGCCACTTTGGAAAAGAGTTTGAGTTTCTTATAAAATTAAACATATGCCTAGAAATGATTCAGCCATCCCATTTCTAAGTATTTGCTTAAGAGAAATGAAAACATAAACACATATCCACACAAAGACTTGTACATATTCATGGCAACTTGACTCATAATAGCTTCAAATCGGAAACAATCCAAATGTCCATCAATGATGGATAAACAAATTGTGGTTTGTTTTCACAATGTAATCTTACTGAATAACAACAACAAAAAACTAACCACCAATACTCATAACAGCAAGGTGATATCCAAAACTCTATGTCAAGTGAGAAAAATTGTGCTACATGCTATATGATTTTATTGTGTTGGAAATTCTAGAAAAGTCAAACTGTTTCTACTTAAACTGAATAGAAACCAGATAAGTCCACAGCAAACTATCCAGAAGGTGATTAACTGGATAAGCGCATCAAGGAACTTTTTGGGATGATGGAAAACTACCTGTGCTAGTGGTTGTGTGACTATATACATTTATGAAAGTGCATGAATTATACTTAACAAAGAGTACTTTTTATTATACATTAATAATATCCATTAAAACTGATTTTAAAAATGAGTGTGCTTGGGGCCAAAAGCTTAAGAGAGAAATCTTTGGGGCTCATGGGACCCTGTCTTCTGTTGTGTGAATAGCAAAATGGTGAAGTAGATAAATAGTCTACAGAAAGTAGGAGAAGAAAAAGTGGATGTGCAGAAAAACTGAATGAGGACGTGCAGAGATTCCCAAGGCTGTGTGAATCCTTAGTTCTGATATTCTCTGAGGCCCAAGTATATTCCTCTTCTGGGATTCATTCTTGCCCTGAGTTCTCTGACCCCTTATAATAAAGCCTCTCTTTTTGGGTTTAAGCTATCTCAGTGGATTTTGGTCACTTGGAGTAAAGGAGTCCTAATTAATAAGGAAATGGGCCTCTTTGCAGAATGTTTCCCTTAGATGTAATCTTCAGTGGCAGATAATTTCTTGACATTTTCTTTGAGGAACATATTTTTGAGAAATTATTTTTGTTAGGGATTCCTGAGGAGAATAGAAGAATATGGGGTTGGGGCCCTAAGTAGTAAGCCTGTGTCTATGACACACTCCTTTTTTGAGACAGGGTTTCACTTTGTAGTTCACCCTAAGCTCATGATATAGTCCAGGTGAGGCTCGAACTCAGCAATCCTCCTGCCTCTGCTTCCTGAGTGCTGGGATTACAGGCGTGAGCCACCACGCCCGGCACTGTGGTATGTGGTACTGACTGCTAGTGGGCGTGAGTCACCTTGCTTGGTATTGTTGTGTGAGATTACCAGAGAGAACTCAGGACCTTGTGCTTACTAGGCAGGCACCAGAACCACCAAGCTAAATCTCCGATCTGATGACACACTTTACTGTGTGATTTTGAGCAAGTCTCTTTGTTTCATATGTAGCAGGAAGGATTAATAAATGGATTATGAACTTTTACTTGAATTAGCTAAATATTCCAATATTTAAAATAAGTGCAAGTAGAACTGATGTGGCAGGAGACCTCAGTCTACAGCCTTAGAGGTCAGGAATGCAGTAGAAATGCAGCTCATGTGAACACGCATTGTTTTGTTGGAAGATTAAAGAATGGGAAGTCATCTGTATTAGCTGGAATATAAATACAGGAACTATGAATGCAAGCCTATCTCTTAAGATGATGGCATAGGAAGCTGGATCTAAAAATAAATGTTTGGAGCTGAGGGGTTTGTTAGTGGCTGAGGTAGTGTCAAGAGCAAACTGATCTGTTACCCTTCATCCTGGGGCTCCCTCTTTTTTTTCTTCTGCACGGTACTTATTGGGCAATTCTTTTTTTTTTTTTTTTTTTTTTTGAGGCAGGATCTCGCTTTGTAGTTCAGGCTGGCTCTGAGCTCACTCTGTAGTCCAGGCAAGCCTTGAACTCAGCAATGTTCCTGCCTCTGCCTCCCAAGTGCTGGGATGACAGGCGTGAGCCACCACGCCCGGCATTTATTGTGCAATTCTTAATGGAGTCACAAGTGCCAGGAGAATGGAGACCAAATCTGGTTGTTTACCAATTCTTTCCTGCTCTAATCTTTCACTACACCCCAAGTTCCAGGAGAGCTTTCCTGTCATCAAGAGCTCACTTAAGCTAGGACTCTCAGGACATTCTGATAGATGCAGCAAGTCTTGGTCTCAAGTAGACTCTGTCAACTTTCCTTTCTCTTCCTACTAGTTTTCTAGGTCTAAGAGAATCATCCAGATCTTCTTTTCTTACCATAGATCTGTGCCTCTTGGGCCTCAGGAATGGATGGGGTGCTGGATGGGCTGAAAGCCTAGTCTAGTTTAACTGTGGCCAGTATGGCCATTTGTAGACTAAGCTTGCCTTCTTCCTGTCATTTTGTTACTAGGATGCTGCTGTCCAGCCAAGAACTACACGTCCTGCCACCCTTTTCTTTTTGTTGTCGTCCTATAGTGAATTCTTGCTGATGAAACACAAACAAAAGTGTGTCATTGATGTCAATTATGGATTGTGACCATCTTTTGCCTGTTTGTGCCCAGATCCATTTTCTTGTCCCCTTCCTGCTCTGCTGATTTCGTAGGGGATTGACTGGTCCCTGGCAGTTACAGTTCCCCAGCCTTCCTTGTCAACTCTTGTTTAGAGTAGGCCTGTGGGAGGCCTTGGAAGGAAAACAGAGAAAGAGAAAAAAGAAGACATTCCATGCCTGATGTCTTGGCTTCAAGTGACATTTCTGTGCTTTCATCTCTCAGTGAAAGGTCCTTCTGCAGCCTCAGATGCCTTTTCTGTGGCATTTGAGAGGTGAAGGAGGAATGGCAATGGCTTCTTGCCGATGTGAATCTCTAGATTGCTCATGTTTTGTTTGCTTTTTCAGTTCTTTCTGTTGCCCAAATTAAATTCCCTCTATTGGATTACCTGACTGAGGCTTTGTTTTCCTGCTCAGATCCTGACCATTAGAAGGACCATAGTGGTAAAAAAGCAGGTATATTCTCTCTACTCTGACATCCTCTGGAACTATGTTAAAGGGGTTCTCAATAAATTGGTGGAGAAATTATAATAATAGAGATGACTAAAGCCAAACACAAAGGTGCATGTCTGTAATGCCAATTTTCCGGGAGGCCGAGGCAGGAGGATTACAAGTTTGAACCCAATTTGGGCAACTCAGCAAGACCATATGTCCAAAAAAATGCTTTAAAGGTATGTAGCTCATATGAAGGCTGGGGTGTTTAAGCCTTAGTATGCCCCCCAATAGTTCAAGATTTCAAAGGTATTTTTACATCTGAAATCATTAATGAATGTATTTATTAGTTAACTCATCAATTTCCTGAAACATTTACTAAATGTAATTTGTTTGTAAAAACCTTTGCTGAACACTGAATATCAGTTGTAGTTTTCAGGAAGACAGGCTCAGAGAAAGGGCTCAACATTAATTGGCCTCTGGTTGAGAGAGAATTCAAATAAGAATGTAGATAGAAACCACGGACCTACCACATACTGACCCCCTAGGGCTTTTGATAGCCGTTTGATCAATTTGATCCTTCGGGGGCCTAGTAAAGTACTGGAAAAGCTGGTAGGCAGTTGCCTTACCAGTGTGTTTTGTAGTTCAGAGCAGCTAGCATATGCAAGAGTTCAGCCACTTGGCTGGAGGCCTGAGGATTCCACTGTGTCCTTATTTCCTGTGTGTGTGAGAAAGTGTGACTGGCGTGATGGACAACCTAGATGCTTTTTTTCTGGCTTCTTTCCTGACCTATCTATGGAAACAACTCGTTAGCAATCATTCACAGGAGAGGGGTTCATGCTGGGCTGACTCAGAAACCTGCCCTAGAGGCTTGTGTGTTGGGGGTGTGTTTGACCCAGGGCCATTGTCTCAGTGTGTCAGCTAGATGTGCCTGCGACCAGATCACAGAGCATCGGCTAGGACATCACATGAGGCGGAGGCTTGAGGAGGGTCTGGGGCAGTGTCCAAGGGCCAAAAAGAGGCAGCTGCCTGGATTTTGGAAGCCTGGGAATGGCGCTGTGGAAATGACCAAAAGGGAATATGGGCCTCATGGTGTCTTCAGTGTTTGGGAAGAGGACAGTCAAAATGTCAGTTTCCCAGAAACTTCGGGGCTGAATTTTTCTAGATCATTTCTTCTTCTGGGTGGCTAAAAGCTGAGCTTTCACTTCATTTATTTAACTGTACGAAGAAGAACATTTTCCACAAATCTGACATACTCAGAGCTCCTTCCTTTCTTCTTGGCTTCAACTTACTACTCTGCTACTCATCAACGTACTACTCAGGGCTCTGCAGAGCACGTAAATTGGGCAGGAGAGATTACTTCTAGGCTCAGGTGGTCTAGAGTCCTGTAATTAGAGTCTCAATATACAAATACCTTTAGAAACGAAGTACTTTAATCACTAGTCACTAGGAGGAAGGGAAGAGAACTCCTTTCTAGGACCCTCTGAGAAGCTTTGGGACAGGAGCCTTGAGGGACTGTAAGGTTAAAAAAAGAATCTGAAGAAACCGTGCCTGGTACCGTAGGACAGCATACATTCCTTGCCTAAGGGGCCAATGAGATCCATCGGCCATGCCCTAGCCTTCCTAGTTCTGGTTGAGAAACAACTTCCACCCATCCTCCCCTCAGCTGCCCTTCTTTCTCCCCTGACTCCCTCTTGTTTTTTCCTCATACCCACATTCACCCCCACCTCCTCCAGAGTTTTTTTTTCACGTTGACAGAGTCCATGCTGTTAATCCATTTAAAATATACCATTAATAGCTTTTATTTACAGAGCTGAGCAAATACCATTATAGTCAACCTTAGAATTATTTTTTTAACCCTACAAAGAAATTGTGAACACTTTGGCTTTTATTTCTTCTTCTCTGATTTCTGCCATTCTCTTCCCAACCCTAATCAATCACTAATCTCTGTTCAGATTTACCTATTGTGTCTATTGATAAAAAAGGAATCTTACAATATGTGATCCACCATTCTGGTGTCCGGCTTCGCTCACTTAGCTAGGGTTGTAGCAAGTATCAGTACTCCAGTCTTTATGAGGATTAGGAAGGGGTCTCCGGGAGGCCCTGTAACATTTCAGTTTATGGGCTGTTTATCCATTCATCACCTGATGGACCTTTGAGTTGACTTCCCTTTTTAGTTAGGTACTATGAATATGTTGCTATAAACATTCATATACACATTTCCAATTTTATTGGAACTGAATTTAAGGCTTGTGCATGCTAGACAAGTTCTCTTCTCTTGAATTGTTTATTCAACCCTATACAAATTTTCATGTAGACAGGTTTCATTTCTCTTGGAATGTAGCTGCTGGGTCATATGGTGACTCCAGATTTAATTCTGTTCGTGGCTACTAAAAAAGTTTTATGCATTAGAGATTGACTCAGGGCTTTAATAATCCTTGTTTCTATTTTAGCCTTAGAAACTTGAACTAAACTGTGTGTGTGTGGGGGGGTGCCAGTGAACTTTTTACTCAGTGATATCAGTGTTTGCGTGTTTGTTCTGGCTGTGTCAGTGAAAGCCCATCCTGTTTTTGTATGTTGTTATCAGATAATCCTTCTCCATTTTCCTTTTTTTCCATTTTGTTCACTGCAGGTTAATTTTTTCTCATTGGGACTATGCTTTGCTTTTTTTAAATTCTTATACATTGCAGAGTGTTGAGCAGGAAAACGTGATTCCTATTATGCTGCACATGGGGCTGGGAGTGAGGTTAGCTGGAGGCCAGGGAGAGGTGTGTGGGAAGAGGTCTGATTCCTGGAACCCAGGGGATGCTGCAGGGCTCGGTGCCACCACCCGGGTGCCCTGGGCTGCTCTCCAGGCCTCCGCCCAGGGCTCGCTGGGGCTCTGCCGTACGTGCTGCCCGGCACTTGCACGAAACACCTGCACACCATGGTTGCCAAGGGCCCAGGAGCTGTTTGAGACGCCATATCCTGTTTGGGAATTGTTTCAAATGAAGGCAATGACTCTTCCCTGTATCAAAACAATGTTTTTAAGGTGGAGAAAAAGAAAGGGCAGAAGACCAGCAAGGATTCTTGCTTTGGAAAGGCAGTGTGAGTGCTGAGCACCGCCCCCCCCCCCCCCCCCCCCCCCCCCCCCCCCCCCCCCCCCCCCCCCCCCGTGCAGGTGAGGCCCCGTCAGGGGGCCGGGAAGCATCTGGGTGGCCACCTGGTTTGGAGGAGTCTTCTTCTTCTTCGCTCCAGATTATGTTTTTCTCTCTAGTGATCATTCCATAAATGGTAATGATTGCGAGCCACTATGGTCCCAGCACTGTTCCAGGCACTGGGACACACACCTGGTTTCTGAGTCCTTTCTTCTTTTCTCACCTCCCTTTCTGCTTCACTCCCCACTCATTCCTTTTGTTTCTTTTTGGACTTTCTATTTTTACATATTAGAGGCACATTTCTCTTTCCTCTAAAGAAGACGTTCTTGTGTCAGTGTCTCATCTTCTGGACCTACCCGGAGCGGAGTTTGGCACAACTCAAGGCCGCCCCTGTGTGCAGCCGGCTTCCTCTCTCAGGAGAAGTCAGGGTCGAGTCAAAGTGCACTCGATGAGACTTTGATGTTCTTGCCACTGAGGGGAGAGAGGGTGCTGCTGCCCAGAGAAGCTGACCGGCTTCAGGGAGGCAGGGTTGGGGTGACCTGGGGAGACCGTGGAGAGAAGCACTGACGAGAGTTGTTAGGAGCCATTTGATTCCCCTCTGGGTGCAGCTCCGTTCTTTGCCCTTGAAAGAGCCTCCTGGGAGAGAAATGATTGTTTCTCTTATAAATGTAGTGGATTGGTTTTTTTTTTTTTTTTTTTTTGGCTAAAATCGCTAAAAAATGTTTTCTTTGATATTCTTAGAGTCTCACTAAGTCATTAAGTTGCCCAGGGTGGGTGGACTCCAGTTTGGTATCCTTCCGCCTCAGCCTCCTAGAATCCTGGCTTTACATGTCTGCGCTACTAGGACTGGAAAAATGGCTGATGAACACTTCTGGGAAAATGGAAGAGTTTTAAGTAGCAGCAAATCAACCTCTCTTAGATTCAGAGTCCAGACATTGGAAAATCACAATTTGAGGAAGAAAGGAAGGAGGCAGTGGATCCCCGAGACCCAGGAAGGATCCCAAGGGAAAACTGGAGCCCATGAGAAGTGGAAAAGACAGCCCGCACTGCAGAAAAAGGAAGGGGCCCCCTGCATGCCCTCCCCAGCTCCTGGCTCCTGGCGTGAAAAAAAGATACCGTGAGAGCGGTGAGCGCAGAGGCCTCTGGGGAGAAATGAGTCGGTAGAAGGGGGCAGTGGATGCTGGGCGCTACACCCCCTGGTAGGCCAGTCACACCCTGAACTGGATGCTGACACACAACTGTGGACCCGTCTTCTGTTTTTGTTGGTGTTGCAGTCTTCACTCTCACCTTGGCCTTTTTCTGCTGGCTTCCAGCTCACTCACCAGCCTCCAGCTCCTTAAGCCTCCTGATGCAGACTTGCAGGGATGCCATCGTGAGCCTTGGGCCCTTGACGGGACCTTCGGGGTCTGCAGTGCATAGATAGCCCTTCGCGCTCTACCACCCCTGACTGTGGGCGGCCATTCATACAAAATGACAACAGCCAGAGCAACTTTTTTTTTTTTGAGACAGGGTCTCGCTTTGTAGTTCAGGCTGGCCCTGAGCTCACTATGTAGCCCAGGCAAGCCTGGAACTCAGCAATCCTCCTGTCTCTGCCTCCCAAGTGCTGGGATTACAGGCGTGAGCCACCACACCCAGCATTGTATGTGGTTACTGGGATTGAACTCAGGACCTTGCGCTTGCGAGGCAGGCGCTGGAACCACTGAGGTAAATCTCCGGCCCCCCAGGGCAACTTTTTAAACTTGCAAGAGGTAGAGGAGGAAAAGGAGAAGGTGAATTGAGCCAGTTCTTAAAGTAATATTCAAACAGGAACCTTTCCTTGTATATAAAGATAAAATACAGGCAAACGAACCAGAATGCTTTTGAAGAGGTTTGTCATTTTGACTGTAGCAGAGAGTTGGTGGGGGGGAGAGATTGATCATTGATGCAAGAAAAATACAGGGATCATCCAACCTGGGAACACACCCTCTCCTATTCAGTGTCAGATAAGGCTCAGATCAGACTCCTACCACAGCCTCAATGTAGATGATCCTCTACCAGATGAGGAAGATGAGGATTTGGAAGAGAAGAATGATAATGATGATAGGGCAGCTTTTCTTGGATCACTGGACAAAAATTAAAAAAGAAAGAGCTAATGAGCAGACTAGAAAGGAACAGGAATGAAAAGGTGAAGAAGGACTCACAGAAAAAACTTTCTAAGTAGAAACCCTCTCATCCATCCCCTCGCCACCCCCCAGTTGCCTCAGGCTGCCTTCGCAGTGACGCAGGATGGGATGACTTCAAGAACTACCCCCGGGGGAGGTGACCAGAAGACAAACGATTTGTCAGTGGCATGCTGCGACCCGATTGCACAGAAGTTCACAGAGAAATATGTTAAGTAGCACATTTTTAGTGCTTAAATTCTGTGAAAAATGAAGGGTTAGTTTATTTTTCTTTCCCACCATCTAAATCATGCACAAGTTTCCCTAGTTCAACCCCCCAAATTTCTTGTCCTGTGATGATACATGATGTGATGATGGATGTGGGAACAGGCGTAGCCCAGTTTCTATTCCCTGAATGTTTCCAGTCACAAGCTGTATGGATTTTTGAATTATCTATTTCTCTTCCTTCTAATGGCTAATTAATAAAAGATGTATGTCCTATGTTAGATTAGTAGATTCCTTGGGTTTATCTTCATAGATTTTGAATTGTAATATGGACAAATAAGTTAATGGGTTACTATAATGTACTGTCTAGTTCTATGTACTTGCTTATAAGCATGAGACTATTTTTTTTTTTTTGAGACAGGTCCTCACTTTGTAGTTCAGGCTGGCCCTGAGCTCACTGTGCAGCCCAGGCAAGCCTGGAACTCAGCAATCCTCCTGCCTCTGCCTCCCAAGTGCTGGGATTCCAGGCATGAGCCACCACGCCTGGCATGAGACTATTATTTTAATGTTGATTATATATATTAAGTTTTATGTAGTATAATACATATGTCATATTTGTGACACTGGTAATGAGGCAATGCATTAATGCACAAAGGACATAAGGTAAAAACTAGTACAGGTTAAATTTGTTATTGTTACAATAGATGAATGCAGTATTGGTGGGAGAATAGCTTAATTTAAATTACAGCTTTGGATGCAGGTGGTAGAACTGTGGGGTCATGGAGTCTAAGCCCAAGGCCCAGTCTCTGACCCGACTGATTGCAGACTGGTCCACCTTAGTGCCAGATAGAAAGGACAGGCTTTGCCCAGGTCATGTCTTCTCCTCAGAGGGAAGGCCCAGCCAACATACCTGTCTTCTCTTAGCATTTTTGCCTGCTGCATGGCCAAGGGGCCTGTGGAGGGGAATTTAAAGTAGTGCTCTTCACACTACTGGCAATGAAGGACCTGTGTGTGTGTGTAAAATTTTCAGCTATTTTTTGGACTAATAACATCTGTAAAATATAGTAAAAAATATGGAGAAATGAAATAGAAAAAGCAAAGACATATAAAACATAAGCTCTGAGTTTCGTTGTTTGTTTTTTTGAGATAGGTTTGTGATATATACAGTTCAGGGTGTTCTTGAACTCACAATTCTCCTTTCTCAGTCTCCTGAGTGCCTTATAGCCATGTACCGCCAGGCCTGGCTTCAGCTCTGCCTTTTAAAATTAGATTTGGTACTCTGCAGATGGGATACAAACAAATACAAAAATTAGATCTGATATTAAGTTGCTCTGAAAATTGCTATAATACTTTATAAACGGTTTCTATGCTTTTCTTCTTGGAGGTCAGTAACAGATTGGGGTAGGTGGCAGTCTGTTGGCACAGTCTGGCCCTCACTGACTCCCTTATCTCCACCCCTGGTTTGTGAGAGTAGCTCCTGGTTTATGGGAGTAGCGAAGGTCCTGACTTTGGATGGAAGGTGGGAACACTCGTGGGCTGAGTGTAGCGATGGAGCTTTCTTGCCAGTGGAGTGGAATAGGGGGCAGACAGCCCAACCCAGGTTGGATATGTGTTGTTGTTTTTTTGTATTGGTACATTATATATACACATCACAATTACTTCACATTGAGAATTGGTACCAGTATATGACACAACTTAATTCTCATTTTTCCCCTTCCCCTACCCACCCTACCACCCCCTGCCCCTATATACACAAGCTTTGTTTCCTTTTTTTTTTTTAGACAGGGTCTCGCTTTGTAGTTCAGGCTGGCCCTGAGCTCACTATGTAGCCCAGGCAAACCTTGGACTCAGCAGTCCTCCTGCCTCTGCCTCCTGAGTGCTGGGATTAGAGACATGAAGCACTATGCCTGGCACTGTGGTATATGGTGCTGATTGCTGGTGGTTGTGAGTCACCATGCCCCGTATTGTTGTATGTGGTTACTGGGGATTGAACCAGGGACCTTGCGCTTGCTAGGCAGGCACCAGAACCACTGAGCTATAAATCTCTTCTCCCAATTTCCTTTTTTTTTTTGAAACCATCAATTGTTTTCTTTCCATATTATTTACCCCTAAACCCCGTTTCCCTTTGAATATTTGCTGTTTCACAATATCGATCATGCATTCTAGAACACATTTACAACTTTAGTTTCTCATACCAGAGAAAAGATATGATATTTACACATCTGTGACCTATTTATTTCACTTATGAGTATGTCCTGAAGGTAGGTCCATTTGAGTATAAATGATTCAATCTCATCTTTCTTTATGGCAGAGTAATACTCCATTTTATTAAAAAACCCCACATCTTCTTTAACCAGTCTAGAGTTGATGGGCATTTGGGTTGTTTCCAAGATTTAGCTATCACAAACTGAGCTGCTATAAACATTGGTGCACATATGTTGCTGTGATATGAATCTTATAATTCTTTTGTGTATATCCACAGCAGGGGAGATATGTGTTCTTTTTAACATCCAGAGATTTTTAGATAGCAATTTGGGCACTAAGACAGCTAATTAATTCCAGAAAAGCAGGTCTGGAAGATCTAGGAAAGGCAGCAGCCGGGGAATGCTGGGGCTTAGGAGCCAAGTTGATGAACCTTCATTTAGGGCCTCCACCATTGACAAACTTAGTTCCCCCAGTCTCTCCTTCTGGGCATAAATTGTTGAGAGAGAAAAGGGGGGGGGGGAAGAAGGAGGGAGGGACAGAAAGAGAGAGGGGGAGAGAGAGACAGTCTGGATTCAGTGTGGAAAAAAAGTCCAACTCAGTCCAGTTAGCAGTGGGCCAAGGAATGGGGGTCTCCTTAGCCTGCTCCCTTTCTCAGTGACAGAGGAGGCCAGCTGTCCAAGGACAGAGGTGATGGCGGGCAGGGGACGAGGGTAGCGCTTGGTGCAAGCTGCCTCCTGTGGAAGGTTCCCAACAATCCACCCCTTGGCCAGCAGCAGAAAGGGTTTAATCATTAAATTGCAGGGACAAATTCCTGGCACTGCCCTACGCAATCAGCTCATCCCCCTGGGTCTAAGTGTGCCGAAATGTTGCTTGCTTGCTCACTTAGCCAACAAGAGTCTCTACGGAAGGCACTGACCTGTGATTTATGCGTCATAAAAGGGCCAGGGTGTTTGATGCCTATACTTTTCTGCCTGAGAAGAAACATTAAACACGAGCTAACGGACCCTCGGTTTCTAACGCGGCTGCTGCTTGCTGGATGTCGCGCACGAGTGCTGCATCCCAACCTGGTTCCCCGACCAGGCCAAGCCGGTGTTCACCTGCAGATCTCACGGAAAGCTGCGGCAGCCTCAGCCATCAGGGGAGGAGCTGAAAGCTCTGGAAACTTGTGTTCTCTTTTCCAGACGCTCACGCTAAACATTTTCCAGAAGGTGTTTTATGTACAACTCTTCAGAGTTAAAATCCTAACGTGACGCAGAAATTCAAGCTCTTGGCATCACTTAAAATAGTAAACAAAGCATAGTACCAGATGGAAAGCCTCGCTGACCTTAAACCGAACAATTTCTTATAGAAGCAGAGTCACTTTGAATCCAGAACGGTCGTATTTCCCCCTAAGTCTGCGGCAGTGTCCGGACCGGTCGGCTCTGAGTCTTCACCAGAAGCAGACTCTAGGTGGCACTGCAGTGCAACTTTCGGGTCCTGCAAAGCCCACCAGCGGGCACAAACCCAGACAGGTTTGGTGCTCAGAGAAGTTAAAATTTTAAGGACAAGAGTACAAATATCATCGTGTTCAGGTTTCTGTAGAATTCTTGGGGCCACACACCATCCTTTCCAGTAACTAAATGGCTAAATGGCAAAGATGGCGTGGAAGGGAATGTGTATTTACTGGTTTGCAAAGTTTTGACACAAGGAAGCTTCCTGAACTGTTTTACGTACACTGGAGGTAAAAGAGCAGGTAGAGAGAATGAAAAGCTTGAGAAAACTTGAGAAAACATTAAGAATTAAATGGAGTTTTTTTTCCCCTTTTCTTTTGAAACAGGGTCTTGCTTTGTAACCCACTGTGTAGCCCAGGCTAATCTTGAACTCAGTAATCCTCCTGCCTCTGCCTCCTGAGTGCTAGGATTACAGGCATGAGCCACCTGGCCCTGCACTGTGGTATGTGGTACTGACTGCTGGTGGGTGTGAGTCACCATGCCCGGTATTGTTGTATGTGTTTACCGGGGGTTGAACTCAGGACCTTGTGCTTGGTAGGCAGGCACTGGAACCACTGAACTAAATCTTTGGCCCAAATGGAATGTGTTTTTTTTTTTTTTGAGCCTGGGTCTCTTCATGCAGCTCAGACTGGTCTAGAACTTACTGTGTAGCCCAGGCTGGGCTTTGAACTCCTGTTTCAGCCTCCTGAGTACTAGGACTACTGGCACAGGCCACCACACCCAGTTCGAAATGGATTTTTCAGTGATCATTATTATCATTTTATTTTTAAGGAGAATGTGTTCTGAAGTACATGAATTTTCTCTGGGTTTTGAATCCCATCTGACATTGAATTGATGAAAGTAGTTAGTAGAACATAATAGTGAGTCATGCTAACTGATGAGTGACAAAAGATTGAAGAAAAAGAAACAAATAAAATGTCTCCTCATAGGTTGCATATACCACCATTTAGGCTTGTGTTAAGTTCATGAAATAAGGTTTAACTTTGCCCACCAGATTTTCATGGTTTGGAAGGTATATGTAGAGTAATTATCTGAACCTCATTTACCCAAAGTTATCAAGGATTCGTTCCGTCTCCTTCCATTCCTAATGCTGCCCTACATCAGTGCTTCTCACTGTGTGGTGTCTGGCTCAACAGCCTCATCTGAAACTTGTTAGAAATGCCAATCCCAGAGCCTCATCCCAAACCTCCTAAATCAAACTCGGGATGGGGTTTAGCCGGTGGTCCAGGAGACTCTGATGCATGCTGATGTTTGGGTACACTTCCTCTCAAGAATCCTCAAATATGTGCATGGAGGGGGAAGGAAAATAGGTAGGCTGTTCATTAAACATCTGAGCCCTTACTAAGCATTAGCAGTGTAAGTACTGGGATTACAATGAAAACAACGTGGTTTTCCTCTCAATCTGTTTACAGTTTAGTGGGAAAACAGGGACACACACATTATAAATGTGATAATGATTACACAAAGTAATTCTATCTAGAAAGGAGGGGGGGGAAGAATTACAGGGACCCTGGGGCAGAGTCTTAAAGGATGAGATTTAATGAGGCAGAGGACTTGTAAGCTTTTTAAAATTACCTTTCATTTTTGCCAAAGAAGAGTCTGTCCATCTCAAAGCATGAAGGACTCAACCATCTTAAATTAAGAGCTTATCTGAAGTTTTCTTTTCCTGCCATGTGGTTAAAACTTATGGTCTTTGCAAGTCACTTATTAATAGGGAAAAATCTATGTTTGGATTTTCATTCAGTGAACAAGTGTCAACAAACCTTTAAGGAAAAGAGTGACTTAGGAATATTATACCCAGCCAAAATGTTGCTGAAATGTAAAGATAATAGAAAACATTTTCATCTATTAACACACTCAAGATTTATAGAATGTACAAATACCTTTTGGAGAAAAACACTACCCAATGTGAGATTAAACCATGTAAAAGCCACATAAAAATAAAGGACTAAGGAATGGAACAGTCACAGTGAAAAAGCATTTAATTTATTTAAATATAAGAACTGTCTAAACAAAATTAGATCATAGTAACAGGATAGAAAATCAATGTTATAATCCTTATTAGGGGGTGTGATAGAAGTGTGAGAGTACTAATTTCCTGATCCTTTTTGGCAGGAAACTGATTTAAAAATGACTAATCTCTATTATTTTTAATAACTTTTTTTAACTTAGTTTTTTTTTATGAAATAATATCTTTTATGGCCCAAACCCACATTTATCTGAAGTTTATTGTCCTTTAACTTCTTATAATTCTTTTTATTTTGTTAATTAAAACTGGATTTTACAATTTTTTTGAGACAGGGTCTTGCTTTGTAGTTCAGGCTGGCCCTGAGCTCACTATGGAGCCCAGGCAAGCCTCGAGCTCAGCAATCCTCCTGCCTCTGCCTCCAGAGTGCTGGGATTACAGGTGTGAGCCACCACGCCCTGCACTGTGGTATGTGGTGTTGATTGCTGGTAGGCGTGAGTCACCACACCCAGCATTGTATGTGGTTACCAGGGATCGAACTCAGGACCATTGTGCTTGCGAGGCAGGTGCTGGAACCACTGAGCCAAATCTCTGGCCCGATTTTACAATTTTTGAGAAATTAAAGCTAGGTAATTTGATAGTTTAGTTCATTTCCTATCTTTCCAGTTACCAACCCATCTTTCTATAATTCTGCCTCTTTTTTTTCCCTCATGGCTTGAACTTACCTAGTTACTCTGGATGTTAATATACTTATCTTTATCCCCAACACCTCTTCTGAATTTCCTATTAATCTCCAGAGCCCACTGAACAGCTCCCTTTGCTGTCCAATGGTATTTTTCAACATGTTTAAAACAGGACTCATTTTCTTCATCCTCCAAAACCAAATTTATTGATTCTCCAATATTTTTATATTACTTGTCTTAGCCCATGTGTAGCCATTAATTTACTCATACCAGGCACTCAGTTATCCTTAGCATTTCTCCATTCAATCCATTGTGTTTTTGTATTTGTCATAGTGAGAGATACAAGTCGATCTTGCTACTCTCCAGCTAACATCCTTCAGTGGTCCTTAGTTCCCCTATTCCCCTGAGGATAAGTCTCAGGTTACTCAGCATCTTCTTTGTCTGGACTTGTACGCTCACCTTTGGCCTGCTGTTATGGGAAGAACTTCTGGTCTTTCTGCCTACAGTGCCTCTGTGGCCTTCACGGCCTTGATAGTATCGGTTTATTCCTTGGAACACAGCTCAAGGGTAACAAAGTCTTCTAGACTTTGGACTAAATTTGTCTTCTTCATGCTCAGTATTACCCCTCATATACTCTTGTTGTAGCACTAAGCATTTAAAAACTCCATAAATGTGGTCTTTCCCACTCTCATTTCAGGTTTCTCTGTTGTAGGAACTTAGCATGTGTGTGCGTGTGTGCATGTGCCTGTGTGTGTGTTTAATCACAGTGCCAGTTATACTGTGTGGCACACAGTAGGCTTACAAAGATGTCTGAAGTGAATTAAACAACCTCGATCCATCTTTGTAGCCACTGCCAAATGTACTTCTCTTCCATGGGCACAATTGGATAAACACTGCCAAATTCAATAGTGCTCCATTTTTCTGAACTCTGGGAAGGCTGCCTTCTTTCTGTGGACATGTTCTTTCTTCAGATATGTTAATCCTATTGATTAAATTACAACTTTCTTTTAGAACAATCACATTCCATCATCCCTCTTTAAGCAGCATCCTAGGCTCCTTAATTGGATTTCTCCTTTCATTCATTAATTCATTTATTCTATTCAGGGAAGTCTGAATATTTAGAGGCATCTATTAGGTTTTCAGTAAAACAGTGTCCTTTATATTTCTGGCCTTCAGTGTGGAATATGAAGTGTGAGCCCTGAGGATGCTTTAGTGGGCGGGATGGGTGGATGCCAAGGATGGGAGGGCAGGAGCCTGTGTGCTGAGTCCAATCTCAGGGGAGCCCTTCAAGTTTTTGAGAACAGTCCAGTGCAGAGGTGTATACCTCTGGTTTTTAGTGAGGGACATCTGCTTTTGTGTGTTGGCGGGGGGATCGCACCCAAGGCCTTTGCACTGAGCTACATCTCTTACACTAAGTCATCAAGTTGCCCACGCTGGGTTTGAACTTGTGATTGTTCTGCCTTAGCCTCCTAGAGTGCTAGGGTTACAGGTATGTGCCACTGTGCCTGGCTTACACATAGTTTTGAATTTCAAGTCATTGGTGTAATGAACCAGTTTCTTACCAAGAATCTCTTTGTTGAAGGAGGGCAAGAGTAGAATAACTTCACAAGGTTATGTGTGAATAAAACGAAAAAGCGCTGAAAGGTATGAGGCAGGTAATCAGTGTGGCGCAAGTGGTGTGACAGCCTGCCTCTCCTCCTCGCTTCAGAGTCCCGGTGCTCGATTCTGGACTTACTGACCATTCTTTGGGCCCTCCTGTTCTCGGGATGTGATTTATTCGATTGTGATGGGAGCCTGAGAAAGACCTTGTGGATGTTCCAGACACTGGTTGCCTTTTTCTGCTTCCTCGGTTAGGAAATGCTTTGTGTTGTTCAGGACTCTGTTTATACAGGGATTATTTAGCATTTTTATTCTCTGAAGGTGCTGGCATAGCTTCAGTCTGTAATTCTAAAGAGAAGGCATTTAGCTGTGCCTTTCTTTGTTTGTTGGGAACATTTCTGTAGATAAGCACCCTGCACAGTAAATAAACTGCATTGTTATTACATTGCCTAGCAATTTACCTGTAACAGACGGCTGTGCCTGCTATAATGACATGATAGCTAATCCATACCCCTGCATGATTTTATCTCCTACCAGAGCAGCCTTGGGAGTTTAAAGGGGATGCCCTGAGGGACCAGTGTGGGGAACCAGTTGTGGTTTCGGTGAGTGAGTGTTTGGCAGGAGGCTTACCAAAAGTCCAGCCCCAGATTTTGAATGAGTTCTTAATTTCAGTATCAATTACCTTAAGCTTTCTACAAGTAGGTTTTACCTAAAGCTTTTGTGGAAAGCAGTTTGATTTAATTAAGGAAATCTCTAGTCCTCAAGTCTGTGGTTAGTACAGAAGATAATATTTTTCTTATTGCATTAGAAGTTTCAGATTTGCAAATAACCTATCATCTAACTTGCCTTAAAAGTAAATAACAATTGCCTTTGGTGACCCACAAATAATACTTTCCTTTATTTAACTTCCTGTATGCTTTTTGATAAAGCTCTCAAAATGACGTTGTTAGAAGCAAAGGCAAGAACTATTTTATAGCTCTTTAAAATTAGGTTGATGCTATTTACCAAACACCAAAATGATTTATAGTGTGACCATTATTTTCAAACTATAAAGCTAGACTTCAAATTGTACCTTGTTTCTTGAGGCTTGTTTGTTTTTCTGAGTAGGCTGAAAGCTTCTGGAAGAAGAGGGTTGGGTTTGGGCCCTATGTAAGGCTGTGTTACCTTCTAGAAAGGGGATATATTTGACTTCAATCCAGGTTCCTCATCTTGCTTCAGTCATTAACAGCCCTATGACCTTGGGGAAATTGTCTTCCTATAGCATTTTGTTGCTGTTGTGGTAAAGCTTGTTGGAGATATGACTTGAACATTTTTAGTAATTATTTCTTTAGTCTCAGTTACCTGTCACAGCTTAAATACCATGGTGGTATTTATCATAAGAATCGGGAATTGTTTCAAATTTGGGAAACTCCTCATACTGGCACCAACTGCTTTTCCCATTCATTGCTTTCCAACCTGTCTCCTACAAAAGAAAACCTGTCTCATACCTCCTAGTGATAAGTTTGGTAGGGCAATTTCTTGTAGGCAGACTACTGATATCACTCTAATCTGGCTATTTCTCTCCATTTCCAGCACCACCAGTGGCTAACATTTATTGAAGGCTTATAGTGGGCCGGCTGCTCCACAGGCCTGATCTCATTTATCTCCACTAAAACCATGATTATTGCCATTTTACAGGTAGGGAATTTGAGGCTTACAGGGGTGAAGTAAATCTTCCAAGGTCACACAGCTAATTAGTACTAGATTTTTTTTTTTTTTTTTTTTTCCCCATCCAGTCTTTCACCTAGGCCTACACTTCTGTGGCAGACTGGTAGGAGAACTGATAATGGTCTTGCTTCTTCCTTCACTTAAGTTAATTTGTTCTCTCATGGAAACAAAGTGAGGTTTTGAGTTTTGAAACCCAGTGCCACCTTTCACCCTCCTCCTCCCACCCCATGGTAATAATCTCCATGATCTGGCTTTGGCCCACTCCATCTGACCTTTTTGACCTTCTTCTAGTCCCTGGGCTGCGCCATTTGTCCTTGTGCCCTCACCGTCTGTGTCTGTGGTCCCTCTTCTTCTTGCCTGTGGCCTCAATCTTATCACCTCATCCATTCCTCCTCAGCCTCCTTCTGTGAAAGAAGTGTCTCCCCTCTTCCTGCTGATATAGGGGGCTGTTTAGATCTCCTGGCCTCTACTGGCTCTTGGGCTCAAATATTCATTTGTTCCTGATCAGGTTAGATCAGCTTTCTTGTTCATTGCACTAATAGCAGCTTGGGGCTTTCCATAATGGCATTTATCAGAGTTTATGGTTATAAAAATTTTATCTGCAGTTATTGGATTAATGTCTGTCTCTTCTGCCCCAACTAAAAAATCTTAGGACAAAGATTATATCCACTTTAGTTCATTTTGTATCCTCAGAGTCTAACATAACCCTTGTGACATGGTTATTATTATTTACCTTATTGAATAAAGCTGAACACAAGAAACTGAGAAATGCTATGATCGGTCTTTCCATTTCTTTGCCTCTTCTATTACTGGAGCAATGAGGAGTGTGTATACCACATGGCCTCTGGGTCTGTGTGTGAACATGTGTGTATGCATAAGCATACACATGTCTGGCCTGTGTGTGCATGTCTGCAGGCACACACACACACACACACACACACACACTCACATCGTCTCCCTCCCTCTCTCCATTATGGGCAGCTGAACCAGGAAGGTGAAGAATATTTTTCATGGCGTTATTTTTATGATAATTTATTTCGATGGTTAATTTGGTTTAGGACACTGATTTATCACCAGTTTATAGATCTCTCCCCCTCTCTCTCTTTTTATTGTCCTATTTGAATTATAAAGATGGCATGTGTGAAATGGAACTTCTTGGCCTATTGTTCTGCTTCTCACGCAACCAGTGTAGTTCAGACAATAAAAAGATCTATAAAATTAATATATACAGAGTGAGAGGGGAAAGAGAGGGACAGAGACAGAGCAAATGGGTAATGCTTTGGAATTGGATACCACATTTATCTCTCTCCGGTGAAGTACAGAATTAAAATTTACATGTGAAGGAGGCATAAATGAGGTATGAAGGTGTTGTCCTCTCATGTGGAAAGAGGTCTAGTGGATCTAGCCTACCTGTGTTACACAAAAACATATTTTTCTCTTTTAAGGGCTTACTGTTGGGTTAGCTTTAGACCAGCAAATATGACTTAAAAGGAAATATCAGGTCACTTAGGCTTGGTATTATGTAGCGGACCAGGTACAACCCAATGGCTTCACAAGCAGGCATCTGAAAAGGATATTTGTGTGTGAATTTTCTCCAGCACCTGTTCCCTGTATTGTGGACAGGTAAGTTAATTAGATTACCTTGTAGGCAGTTAGACAGGGAGGCCCCGAAGGAGCCAGCCCTCAAGAGCCAACACAGGGTGGAGTTCACATGGAGAACGATTAAGTCATGTTCACTGGTTAGCGTTACAAAAAAGAAAAGTCACTCATTTAATCACTATTATCTGGGTGACTGTACTTGTAATCTTATTGGTTGCTCATGGTTTTGCCACACCTTCTGCTCATCTTGGGGCTTATAGTTTTGTCTCACCTTGAACCCACCTCACCTTGAGACTTTGCTCCATAAAGACTCCCTGGGAAGGGCTGGGGATTTCGCTGAAGTGGTGCTGCACCTACCTTGGAAGCATAAGGGCCCCAGTTCGATCCCAGGTACTTCCAAAGCAAAAACAACAACAAAAACCCCCTAGGAAATAGGGTCCTGGGCAATACACTTTTCCGTCCGCCTTCTGTCTTTCTTAGAGTCTTTCCTCCTCTTAATAAATTTTTCTTATCTTAACCTCTACTGTTCCTAAAATTCTTTGTTTGATTTTAGAGAACACAAACTTATGTTTCAGATATCGCATAGATTTGAGAGTTACATCTATTTCCTCTATATCACCTGGTACATAGTAGGTGTCTGATAAATTGTAGGGTACACATAACTAAGCACCTGCAGAGAAGGGATGGCTGGTGAACTGACCCGTAGATATCATCTTAACCTTACTGATCTCTCTGGCACTTGGTGTCCTTTTCGGGCTCACTCTTCCATTGTTTGGGTCTCAGCTTCCCCCTTAGGTTTGTCACACCTCTCACACTATTGACCTGTCCCTTTCAAAACTATGAGCTGGGGAAAATTCTAGTAGAGTACTTGACGCTGATAAAGTGCCCGTGTGAGTAGAAAATAAACAACAACCTTCCTACCTTCTGAGGAAACATTTTGAAGGACCAGGTGTCAGCTCCCAGATGTGATTTCACTTGAGGTTCTTGGATTGACTATTTATTGCTTTGCTTGAAACGATGGTTATTATTATTACAAATATTATTATGCTGAGGAAGCCAGCTTGCAAGCACAGACAGCTGCATTGTTTACAAACATAATTAATGAGGTGATTTTTTAATATCAACTGCTCAGCACCAGACTTTTTAAAGACTGTTTATGGTCTGGGCTGCAGAGCCATTTGCAATTTCCACCGAGCTTCTATGATGGGGCTGCCTCCTAAGAACCATTTCCTTTGGCTGAGACTTGGTTTATTTTATGAACGACAAAAATAAACCCCTACTTGTTGCTGATGAGGGATGGTTTATGTCTAGCAAGCCCAGGCCTACCAGAAGATAAACACAGGAATACTTTTCTAAGAAGCAAAGGTGAATATCTTAGCAGCTAACTTCTGTATTTATACAAAAGTCATCCAGCCAAGGTGGCTGTGTAGGGCACTGGGAGGGAACAGTCTATTCTCTTTCTAAACATGGAAATGTTTTTCATGATAAGATGCTATATAAAGGCCTGTAACATATCAAAATGTGGAAAAATGGCTTATATGTCAAACAGGTTTTATTTATTTTCCATTCCTCAAATAGGTTTTAGGAATCTGCGATGTAGTAGTCGAAGCTTGCTACGTGATCTCAGACTCTTATTTCATTCAGTTATATTTGGGTGAGGAATTTGAACACAGATTTTTTTTTTCAGTATTGGGGATTGAACTCAGGCCCTTGTGCATCCAAGGTTGGCATGGTACCACTTGAGCTAAATGCCCAGCCGAACAAAGATTTTGTTTTTCTCCTCTAAATCTGGCTTGGCACAATCTTTTGAAATGGCCTCTTACACCATGCTTCCTTGATAAGTAATAAAGTCATCCATTTGTCTTCATTTTTCTTTTGCTTTGCACTTCTGAGTTTGAATTTTGAGATTCTAAAGTTGTTGGTAGCTGGTAGACTCCAAGTTCACAAGAAAAGGATATTCCTATGAGAGACTTGAACTTTAGCACTTTCTTAAGTAAATAGGTGAAAGACTTCCATCTGCATAAAATGGGAACCAATCACGTTTGGCTCTGCTGGCTTCAAAAACAAGAAAATAGGTGCTTGTCTGGTTGCTTACACTTCAGAGGATAGATGATTTAATTGTCTGCTTTAAGTCATTCTTTTCTCCTATGCAAATTTCAAGCAAATTATTGTTCCATTTCCTCTTGGCCATGGGCTATATCTGTTCGTTAGAAGGCAGTAAGTTAGACAAAATGATTAAAATAGTAAAATGACCCAAGAGAACTAAATTTGCCATCTTGCATTTTTCTTATCATTCAGAGGCAAATCCCTCTGAGTCATATCATAGCTTTATGGTCTTAACTCCAAGTGTTCTTGTTTATTTCCTTAATCCTTTGTCTATAGTGGCATCTCTGGAAAGGGTGATGAGAACTTGGTAAATTCCCCAAGTTTCATAACTTTAAGTGTTGAGTAAGAATATTGATTACAATTGCACATTAACCAGTCATCTGGGATATGTAATGCCCACCCTCAGGGAGCTTACCTTTTCTCAGAAGATACAGAAACAGATAATTATAATCTATTCCTATAAGCACACTGATACTCTTCTAAAGGGAATTATTTGTTTGATCTGTTTGACAACTGGAATTTTCATTTTGCAGATTATACTCATGAGCAGAGAGGAGAAAAGGGGCCAGAGGGATATAAACTGACTTATGTAGGAAAGGACATAAAGTTACCAGTAGGATAGAAGAAAATGAATTTAGAAGGTGTAAGGATGGAGGAAATAGAAGGGAGCTCATGTTTGAAGAAATAGGGAAAGATTTGGGGGAATCAATTGGCATGATGATTATGATTTTTGGAGACAGAGATTCAAGAAGAATCATTTAGTTGAAAAATTTAAAAAATTGCCCTGATTTATAAAAAATAAGCAAATGTTAAGTGTGTAGCTTATTGTTTTAAAATTTGAATGTGTAACTGCTATTCACATCAATATATAGAACGTTTTCTCTGACCCCTAAAGAACTTTCTTCATAGCTCAGCCATGGTCCCTGTCCTGATTCTGGTCCCATAGAGTAGTTTTACGTGTTCTTTTTTTTTTTGAGACAGGGTCTCGCTTTGTAGTACAGGCTGGCCCTGAGCTCACTATGTAGCCCAGGCAAGCCGCTGCGAACTCAGCAATCCTCCTGTCTCTGCCTCCCGAGTGCTGGGATTACAGGCGTGAGCCACCACACCCGGCATTGTGGTATGCGGTGTTGATTGCTGGTGGGCGTGAGTCTCCACGCCCAGCATTATATGTGGTTACCGGGGATCGAACTCAAGACCTTGCGCTTGCAAGGCAGGCGCTGGAACCACTGAGCTAACCCTCCGGCCCAGTTTTATGTGTTCTTAACTGCCATATTCATGTTATTCAACTTCATATCTGTAAGATTTATACATCTTTGTATGTATCAGTAATCTGTTTTTTCATTCTGGTATAGTATTTCATTGAATATGCCACAATTAATTTGTTCACAGGCAAATTAATGTATATGCTCATTGTCCATGTTAATAGACATTTGGGTTCTTAGCAATTGTGGCACTGTTTGGAGCAATGCTGCCAGGAACAGTGTGTCAGTCAGCTTTCTTGTTGTTGGAACTAAATACTTAACACACATAACTTAAAGAGAGATTTATTAGAGCTCAGTTCATATTTGGCTGGCTCTAAGGCAGAAACAGCATGGTTGATGGGTCTGGAGGAGGCAAGTTGCTCTATCCATGGCAGTCAGGAAGCAGAGCAGCAGAGGGGGAGAGACAGAAAGAGACTGAAACAGAGAGAGGCCAGTAAGAGGTTGAGTACTTGGATAAAGTTGTTCTGGTTGTTACATGGTATAATAATTCCTTTCCATGAGGTGTCAAAGAAAACTACATTTGTAGTCAGACTGGTGTCAGATTCCTCACAGGAATCTCAGGGTTCCCTGGGTTTGAGTACTGGCTTTTCCATTTACTGTATGTTCCTTGGCAAGTTAGCTTTTGCTTTTGTGTTTTGTCTGTTGCACCTTTTATTCTTCATCCACCAATGGAAATCATAGTGTTGCACAGAGTTTCTGTGAAGTTTGAATGAGATGGTTATATGCAAAGCTCTCTGCAAAGGGCCCAACATAAAATTAGAAAAGGATGATTTTTGTTAGAATTAACTGAAGTGTGACAATTCCAAGAGAGGGTTTAATAGGAGGATAGAGTTGGG
>PVIC010004533.1:27158-62083 GCA_004025085.1 Thryonomys swinderianus
CCTGAGTTCGATCCCCGGTTACCACATATAATGCTGGGCGTGGTGGCTCACGCCTGTCATCCCAGCACTCGGGAGGCAGAGACAGGAGGATTGCTGAGTTCGCGGCGGCTTGCCTGGGCACCATAGTGAGCTCAGGGCCAGCCTGAACTACAAAGCGAGACCCTGTCTCCAAAAAAGCAAAAAAAAAAAAAAAAAAAAAGTTTAGCTTTTATAAAGACATGCTATCTTCTCGTATGACATCACAAGCCACCACCAATGAGTAATTTTAGAAGTAAGATTTATAATAATTAGAAATTTCTCAAAGGAGAATGGTTAATATGCAAAGTAAGAGAAGATAGAAGAAAAACTTGAAAAGAAACAAGGATGAAAAGAAGCCTGTTTAATTTTATGGTTGATGCAACATGTGTGTCCTGCCAGAATAAATTGGATCATCTGATTTTCAAATTGCTGGGTCTATTGTTTCAGAAACAGAAGATGTAAATAATTTCAGTGCAGTCTCCCGGATCTGGACCTCTCTCATCCAGAACTGTTATCAGCATTAACATAATTTATGGTGCTATCTAATAATGAAATCACTGAACACTGATTGTACAGCTTCTTAAAGCTATAATTATTGCTCATTAGAAATGGATTTCATATTGTTTGCTCCTGGCATATAGCAAGTTATCGAAAAGGAAAAGTTGTCAGTAGACGTGAGAAACCAGAAAAGGTCTGTTTTTTTTTTGTTCCTGAATATTATCTCTAATGAATCTGAGATTTTGTTTCAGGAAAATAGAGAACAGCTGCCCCTCTAGTTGGTATTTATTATGTATTCCTACTTTAATGAAAATTTTAGCTTCACTTCATATATCCTTTTTTGTCTACAAGGTAGTAATTTTTCAGTAAATGTTTGTTAATTCAATGAATGTGCAATGAAAGTAATGAATGAAGACAAAGACTACAATTTTAGTAGGTGACATTCTGAGCTTTGTCCAGCTCATAGCAAATATTAATGAAAGATGGGTAGGGATATGGGTAAAAATGAGAATTAACTTGTGGCATATACTGGTACAAATTTCCCAATGTTATATGTGATTTTGAGATGTATATAAATTGTACCAATAAAGAATTCAATTAAAAAATATTAATGAAAGAAGTGCCCATATATCTCATTTAAGGGGTTGAAGTTGGCAGTTCTTCAGAGAGGCTTGAATCTGAAATAAATCTTAGCATTTTCATCTCAAAATATTCCCTTTTTTCGGTGGTGGTAGTGGTTCTGGGGATGGAATCCAGGGCTTTTTGCAAGCTAAGCAAGCTCTCTTCCACTGTGCTACATGCCCGACCCCTATCTCAAAATTTTATAGAGTGTATTTTCTTGAACCACAAGAACAGTGCTTGACTCTTTTTTGCTGTGAAGGATACTGCTTATCTTGAGAAAAATGTGAGAGCTCCTTTGAGTTACTCTGGTCAGTTCTCTCCCAAGAGCAGATTGTATGTGTATGTATCCTGTAAGTCCTAGTTTTTCTGGCAATATTGAAAACTCAGTGCCCATTATGACATAGGAGGAAAAGGCCTGCTTTTGTTTGTTAGCAGATCAATTCTTTATGGACCAGTGTTGAGAAGGGCTTGGTCTTAACTCAGAAGATAGAAATTTGGTCAGTGATGCTTGTGTTTAGCATGTGATGCTTGGGAGAATTATACTTTTCAGCATGGGGAGGAATCGTAACAACTACATCACAAAACAGAGGTCATTGTCAAAATGTTCATGTTTCTAGGAATGGGGAAAAGGGCCTATCAGAGAAGACTTAAATTTATTGTGAACAATGCCTTTGGCTTGTAATGTCACAAGCTTCAGTGGAGTGTAACTTGACTTTGGGAATGTTATAATTTATTTGACCTTTATAAGTTAAACGCGACTTACGTGTTTGTCCATTAACCCTAGTTGATTTATCTAGTCCTAGAGCAGATTTCATAGTCTGACTTTTCCCTGCACAGTTTTAGCTTCCTTAGGTCTTTGGGCATGAAATCCAAAAGGGCTGAGGAAATCAAATATCTCTTTAATAATTTTGCCCTTACTTCTTGATAACTGTGCTCTCTTTTCTTCAAATATCCTCTTATCTAGAGGATATTTAGTCTCTAGTCTCTGAAAGTACAGGAAAAATGTCAGATATGCAGAAATGAGAAAACCTTACTTTTTCACTAGAAAATTTCAAACTTTAGTAAAACTGTAGAAATGTTTAAATTGCCTTCCAATTTCTGAGAGAAATTGGTTTCCTTTAACACTTAACAAGATAAACTGCAATTTGATTCGTCATTTTTCTGCTTCTCCTTGTTGACAATCTGAGCTTTTTTTTTTTTTTTTGGGTTTCCTCTTGCTTTCTGATTGACTTCAAGATTGCATCTAATCTTTTTATTCTATCTTTCACGAATGCAGCCTGCAATGTGTTGTGACAAGGAGCCAGATCTCCCATTAGCATATATTTATACCTTGCCTCACACAAAAGTGGTGCTTAGGGATTATTAACCCAGGCTGGAGCTCTGAAGACATGTGATGGCATCGTATTCATCCCTCCTCCCACAAGAGCCTTCTCTTCCGAACATCAATCCGCACAGAGATGTAATTGTTTGAAGAAAGGGATCAGGTGGAAAAGCCAAGAGACCAGTTGTGTACGAAGTTAACGTGATAGAAGAGTTAGCAGATAGTTAAAGGTATGGCAAGAGCCAAGAGTTGGTCCTTGTCATCGGAGACTCCTTGGAAGAATTTTTAAGAGCTGTTCTATGAGTCAGTTGATAACACGATCAAATTACTCTGCTAAGGAAGAAACTGGAACATGAAATGTCCTGGGCAGAAATCAGGGACTGGAGAGCTTGGTGAGAAGTGTGTATGATTTGTGGGGGCTCAGAATATGAATTCATAGTCCCAAATGAAGACAGGACGAGGTTTCCAAGACAGGATCCCTTCTAATGTGACTGGAGGAGGGATGGTAGGTGGTATTTCTTCCTGTTCTATTTGCATTACCATGGATACAAGTCAACAGAACACACCCTAAACAACACTGCAACACATGGCTGCACTTTCTTTGATGTTCCACTTTTCAGTGGGATTTTCAGGGCCTCCAGGGTCCCAGGGCTTACGAATTACTAAACTCTGCTCCTTATCAAAACTCTCCATCTGGGCTGGGGATTTAGCTCAAGTGGTACTGCGCCAACCTTGGTGCACAAGGGCCGGAGTTCAATTCCTGGTACCAAAGAAAAAAACAGAAGAAAAACAAAACTCTCCGTCATCTGATATTCACAAATGGGTTGGGCCTAATTTCCACCACCCTGCAGCACTTCTTTTATAAGCTTTTTTTCCCTCTTTAGTTGCAGAAAGATAGGCAGGTTTTGTCTTCACAGAAAGAAATTTTGACCATGAGTAAAAAAATGAAAGACAGTTTGGGGGAAGGGAGGCCTTTGAATTGTTTACATCTAGGGAATTGATCCAGAAGAGAAAGGTTTTTTTGGTTTGTTTGTTTTTGTTTTTTGTTTTTTGAGACAGGGTCTTGCTTTGTAGTTCAGACTGGCCCTGAGTTCACTATGTAGATCAGACTAGCTTTGAACTCACAGCAATCCTCCTGCCCCTGCCTACTGAGTGCTGGGATTACAGGCATGAGCCACCATGCACAGCACTGTGGTTTGCGGTACCAAACTTGGGTTTGTGATTGCAAGGCAGACACCAGAACTACTGAGCTAAATCTGTCCTGAGAAAGTGTTTTTCCTGTCTCAACTCCCTACCAGTTCTTGTCCATTTAGGATGCTGACTTTCAGGGACTGTTTTTGGGAACTATTGAGTTTTGAGAATTTTTTTGTTATGATGTACATCTCACAGCCTTGGAAGCATATTTCTTCTCTGTCTATGAGCACTATGGGGACAGGAATGATATTGCATTTATCTGTATTTTTTCACTGACTACTGGTGTTAATGCGGTTTTTTGGGCCTGTAGCATAGGCATCACAATTCTGTAGGATACGTGATTGAAAAATATGGTGTGTACTTAAATAAAAAATAATTTATTACATCAAAAGACATATTGCTATTGATCCTCCCTGGTACATACCCCCTTGCCTCCAGTTTCTAATATAATCATCCCACTGTTCATGCCACTTTTGAAGCTGCTCTGGAAGTCTTCTTTCATGAGTGTCTTTCATTATGCTATGGTGCTTGTTTTGATATCTTGAATCAATTTAAAACATTTGCCTTCATGGTTGTTTTGACTTGAGAAGAGCCAGAAGTTGCATGGTGTCAGATCTGAATAAAGTGTGTGAGGTCACACTAATATTTGCACAAACATGGCTTTCCATTGGATAGCACTTGGGAACAACATTCACCATACTTTTTTTTTTTTCTCACATCATAAGCCTTTAAGAGAAACCTATGAAATTTGGAATGCCAAAAGTACATGTACTGAAAAGCAAATGTTACAGTAACATGTTTAATAAATGTTTAATAATAAAAAATCACAAACACAGGAAGTACTCTATTTTCTATTACATTAGCAAATACAGAGAAGAGCAATTAAAAAACTCTTTAAACAAAATAAGAAACAGTGGTTTGTTATGGATAGATAAATGTTGGAATTAACTGTGGAAGCTTTAGAAAATATTTAAATCCAACCTTCACTTTTGGAGAAGGTTGCAATCAGGATCTGAGTTTTTCTTTTTTTAGCTTTTTCTATCTGTAGTGGTGTAGAAGATTGAGTCCAGGGCTTCGTGCATGCTGGGTGAGCCCTCTACTACACATTGCACCCCCAGCTCAGGACTCCACATCCTTAGGTAACTCTGCTGTTTCCTTCTGATTTAGGTGGACCGGGACACTTTGGGTTCTGTTGGGGATTGTTTGGGAGTGTAAGAGTTTTCCTTGCAGAATTATTAGCAGTAGCAAAAAGAGCTTTGCTTCCAGCTTTTTTGGAGTCTGTGCCAGGCCTTTCTTGCCCATTGAAGAGTTTCTTTTTTCTTCTTTTATCTCACTTTTGGCTTCTGCTTTGCACTTGAAGCTGCACCTGGTGGTCTCAGGAGTGAACAAGGCATTTCTTGCCTGCGCTTGGATGTGTTGGTGCCAGGACTCTGTTTTGGAGACTTCTTTCCTGTGACATGTTCTTGCACCTCAACATTTTCTTTCACTGGAGTCTTGCCTATTGGTATCAGTTATGTAATTTCATGGTCAGATTCATTTATCAATTTGAGTTTTTACTTTGCCAGTCTTTTTTTTTTTTAACTCCAGCAGCCTTGGCTTCTTGTGGAAGCACCACTGGTTTTAGATGCCATGCCACTTTTAGTTGGGACTAACACAGCTTTCTTGGCTTTTACTTTAACTTTTTGTTTTCCTTCTTCAATTTTTTTTTTTTTTTTTTGAGACAGGGTCTCACTTTGTAGTCCAGGCTGGCCCTGAGCTCACTATGTAGTCCAGGCAAGCCTCGAACTCAGCAATCCTCCTGTCTCTGCCTCCTGAGTGCTGGGATTACAGGCGTGAGCCACCACGCCTGGCATCCTTCTTCAATTTTTGTTTTTCACAAGTTTTTTTCTTTTTCTCTTTTTTGTTAGCCTCTTTTTTTTTCTTCACGTTATAAGTGGGTATTTTGTTGGTTTCACCCTGACAAGTGGTAAACAAGTGGGAAGGAAAAACCAACTTCTTCGTTTTCACAAATAAGAGTTTCACACTTTCCCACTTGTCTGGCAATTTTTCTGGCAGATTTCCAGCATGGCAAGGCTTTTCCCATGTGTTGAGCCTGCATTCCCATGCAGATAGCACTGCAAGAACCACTTTTGGAGATGTTTAAGACAGTCCTACCTAGGGCATTGTTGCTCTTTTGATAAATTCTTGGCCAGAAGATTTACAGGTACTGGAACTTTATTCCTTTGATGGAAATATCTTCCTATATGTGAGGGTAAAAGCTGCCTAATTCTTTGATGAGTAAGCAGGAAGTCAAAACTACTCAGGAGGCACAGCTTGGCCTCATAAGGCTTACATTCTAACATTAAAAATAAATTTTCAGGGCCGGAGATTTAGCTCAGTGGTTCCGGTGCCTGCCTCGCAAGCACAAGCACAAGGTCCTGAGTTCGATCCCCGGCAACCACATACAATGCTGGGCGTGGAGACTCACGCCCACCAGCAATCAATACCACATACCACAGTGCCGGGCGTGGTGGCTCACGCCTGTCATCCCAGCACTCGGGAGGCAGAGGCAGGAGGATTGCTGAGTTCGCAGAGGCTTGCCTGGGCTACATAGTGAGCTCAGGGCCAGCCTGAACTACAAAGCGAGACCCTGTCTCCAAAAAAAAATTTTTTTTTTCATTTTCTTTCAAAAGCTACCTATTGTAGTTTTCCCTGCATTTGAAAGCTTCACCGAAGCTTCCTTTGCCTTTCTAAACAGCAGTTTGGCCTGCTGCAGTGAGACAGCCTCCGCGGGAGTCACGGTGGCGGCTCCAGTCGCCCTGGGCGAACTGCGTGGTGAGGATCCTGACTCGCTCTCACCTGGTGCAAACGCCAGCGAAACTCGGGCTGGTTTGTTGTGCGCACGCGCACGCGAGGCTCCGGAACTGAACACTGGCTGCATGGCGATGCACGCCCCACGCCGGCTGAGGGTAATATTTGTGTTACATCTCGCAAAGACACAGAAGAGGACTGGCAGAAAGAGGCAAAAATGATGGGTTAAGTGTGTTTGAAATGAGGGTGAGTACTCTGAGGGGTATTAAATGGCAGTCTTTCACTGTCATTAATTTTTTGTAAACAAACGTTTACTATAGTTTTAGATCATCCTCTGTACCTTTAAATACTTAAGGCTTTAAAACGGGAAGCCGTGCTCGTACGTATGGAATATTGGGGTGGCTCATTCTCATCTTTTTCTCTTCCTCCAGGAATGTGGGGTGGCATGCTGACACTCTGGTGTCTCCTGTAAGGGTCCAGGGGAGCTGTCACCCTAGGTAGACACGCGTTGCCTCTGTACCTTTTCTTGGCATTTTTGCCATGAGCTGACTGGCACGGTCGCTTTCTTGGGCCTTTCGTTTTTGGTCTGTGGAAGGACTAAAGACCAAGTTAAGCAGGGGGAATAGTCAGTGAAGAACAGTGAAACTACTTTGGGCTTGGCCTGATTAGATCTAATTTAAGAGAATCCATGCAGTAAGCAGAAATTATTACTTTGATTTCCTTTTGTGTACATCTTCCCTGGGGGTTTCAGGGGCTGCAGGCGGCCTGGGAAAGTTGGATTTGGCTATAGCAAATGGACATTTATCAGAGGCATATTTCCAGGCAGAAGAGAAAGATTAAGTAGTTGACTAGATATGTAGAACTTTCTTTGTTTAAGGCTGTATTTTGTGCAAATTACAAAAACCAAAATGTATGAATCATATGTGAGCAGTAAAATAACTAGACAATTAAGAACTAGTAAAGGGAGAGATTGGAAGGAGATGAGACAGGTTTTTTGGGGAGGAGGATGTAGATATTTATAAGTGTTAGACATTGTTAGGAAAAATGGGCCTAAATATAGCTAATGGATTAAGGCAGCCACTACAATAGTAACTACAGAATTCTGATATTTACACTGGCAAAACAAAAGCCAAATTATTTAAAGGAAACCAAAGAAAAGGAAAGAAATCATGGAAAGGATAGCAAATCATACCAGATAAGACATCAAACATTAATGTAACAGTTTTTACAATCCATACAAGTGAGTCAATATGGCCAATTGAAAGACAGATCCTTGTTTAAGCCCAAGATCTAGAAATATGATATTTATAGGAGTTATCAGTGTCAAGTACAAAATTACAGAAAGATTGAGATTAAAGGAATAGTAGAAATCAGATGTATATCAAGTGAAGAAATCATAGGTAGCACTTTTAATATCAAAGCAAATGGAATTTAAAGTGAAAAGTCTAATAAGGGACGAGAAGGGACATTACATATTGATGACATTACACAATAATCATGAACATGTATACTATTCAAGATATAAAAAACAATTGACTGATCTATGAAAAAATATACAAATCAATAATCATGGTTGAGGCTTAAGAAAAGACTCAGAGCCGGGCGTGGTGGCTCACGCCTGTAATCCCAGCACTCCGGAGGCAGAGACAGGAGGATTGCTGAGTTCGAGGTTTGCCTGGGCTACATAGTGAGCTCAGGGCCAGCCTGAACTACAAAGAGAGACCCTGTCTCAAAACAACAACAACAACAACAACAACAACAAAAAAGGAAAAACTCAGAAAAACCAAGTGTACATAGTTTCCCTAATATGTGGAATCTAGGAAATAACAAAACAAAACAAAAAACCCCAACACAAAAACAACAAAATGACATGAAAAGAGAAGGAAGACAGTTTAATAAAAGGAAAGGGGTTGGGAGAGGAGAAAAGGAAAGATAATAGGGAAAAATATGATCAAAATTTGTTACATGTCTGTATGAAAATGCCACAGTGAAACCCAATGAAAAAGTAAAGCATTAGTGGAAAAATTTATTGGAAGCTGATAAAACAAATAGAAATGCTACAGAACAAACATCTAAAATGTATTATTTTCAGGCAAGCATGGTTATAAGTAAAACAGGAAGCTTAATACATTCCAAAAGCTTAACTTTATACAGATTATATGATAAAACTAGAAGTTAATAGCAAAAGGAAAGGTAGCTAATTAAATAACACAAACGTTGAGAAAATTAAAAAATTATATCTTAAAATTTCCCCACTTTTTCTTTTTCTTTTCTTTTCCATTTTTTTTTTTGAGACAGGGTCTCATTATATAGTTCAAATTGACCTTGAACTCACTATATAGTTCAGGCTGGCCTTGAACTTGTAGTGAACTTCTTAGTTCAGCCTCTCAAGTTCCGGGATTGCAGGCCTGCACCATCACCCGTGATTTCCCCAAGGTTTACATATAGAGACAAAGGCAGACTTTTCTTTCCCTGTATTAAGCTTGTATCACTTAATGTATCTTTTTTTCTAGGCTGATAAATTTATTTAATGGTATATATAGGGGAGGAACCTCAAGGGAATTAAATAACAATTTTTTTAAAAAAGCACCCCTAATGCCGGACGTGGTGGCTCACGCCTGTCATCCCAGCACTCGGGAGGCAGAGACAGGAGGATTGCTGAGTTCGCGGCAGCTTGCCTGGGCTCCATAGTGAGCTCAGGGCCAGCCTGAACTACAAAGCAAGACCCTGTCTCAAAAAGTAAATAAATAAATAAATAAATAAATAAAAAATAAAAAGCACCCCTGTCTCAAATTAAAGTTTTTTACAGTGAAAGACACATTGTCGTTAACCCTTTCAAAATACTTGCCCTCCTTTCAGACACACTTAGGCCATCATTCTCATCATTTTCTAAAGCATTTGTTAAAGTCCTTTTTCAGTAGTAGCTTTATTTGCACTATTGTAGCTGCCTCAATGTTTGTTGTACTTCTGGGAAGAGCCTGATGTCATAGGCTGCCTGATCCAGTGAATCAGGTGGATGAGACTCAGCGTGACATTTCTGAGGCCTGACCTTCTGTTGGACGGCACTTGTTAGCAGCATTCACCTTTTTTTTTTCTTTCTCTTTTGAGACAGGGTCTCACTTTGTAGTTCAAAATGGCCCTGACCTTACTATGTAGCCCAGGCAAGCCTCAAACTCAGCAATCCTTCTGCCTCTGCCTCCCGAGTGCTGGGATTACAGGTGTGAGCCACCACATCCAGCATTGTGGTGTGTGCTACTGATTGCTGGTGGACCTGAGTCACCACACCCAGCATTGTGGTATGTGGTTACTGGGGATTGAACTCAGGGACCTTGTGCTTATGAGGCAGATGCGGGAACCACTGAGCTAAATCCCCAGCCCCATTCATTGTATTTTTTTTTTTTTTGAGACAGGGTCTCGCTTTGTAGTTCAGGCTGGCCCTGAGCTCACTAGGTAGCCCAGGCAAGCCTCAAACTCAGCAATCCTCCTGCCTCTGCCTCCCGAGTGCTGGGATTACAGGTGTGAGCCACCACGCCCGGCACTGTGGTATGTGGTATTGATTGCTGGTGAGCATGAGTCACCACACCCAGCATTGTATGTGGTTACCGGGATCGAACTCAGGACCTTGTGCTTGTGCTTGCGCTTACGAGGCACGCGCAGGAACCACTGAGCTAAATCTCTGGCCCCATTCATTGTATTTTTGATCATACTTCTCAAAGACATGACAGAGGATTGCCAAAACTGCTGCAGAAAGTGGCAAAGAAGGATGGGATAAATGTATTCAAAGTGAGGGTGAGTATTTTGATTAATAACAGTGTGTCTTTTACTTTAATAAATTAGATCTTTTGTAAATGGATAAGGAATCTGAAGAGATGGAGGAGGGGAAGGATGAGAGGGAAAGGGGAAGAAAAGAAAGAATTAAGATGTATTATGTACATGTATAAACTTACAAAGAATATCATTATCATGTATTGTAAACATGTTCTAATAAAACTTTGAAAAAATAATTTTTTTTTTTTGTAGTTTTTGAGACAGGGTCTCACTTTGTAGTTCAGGCTGGCTCTGAACTCACTGTGTAGCCCAGGCAAGCCTTGAACTCACAGCAGTCCTCTTACCTCTCTGCCTCTCAAGTGCTGGGATTACAGGTGTGAGCCACCACGCCTGGCTGAAAAACTAAATTTTTAAAAATTTAAACATTCACTGTATTCTTCTATCATACCTTAGAGGTACAAAGGACTAGGTTTCCTGGGAAACCAACTCTAAGGTAGAGACTAGACTATCTGAGGTTTATTAGAGTGAGCTCTAGGGTCAAGTCTGTGGAAAACAAGAGAAAGAACAAAAGGAAGGACTGGTCAAGGGCAGAAGCCGGCTGAGGTAAAGTATTCGTGGGACAGGTGCTTTATAGAAAGTTTTGAAGCTGGGCTGACCCTTGTCTTGGTTGGGGTGGGAAATCTGGGACTTTATGCCCCACAACTATTGATGTGTGAAGGGCGGCTCAGCTGGAGACTGCATCAGCTTGGTTGAGAGGCCTTTTTGCAGCCAAGGTAATGCCGATGGGGAGAATAAGAGGCAAAAAAGCCCTTCATGCCTGAAGAAACATACGTACCCCATCTCATGGTGCCTGCCCCATGAACAGTACAGTTTCATATGATTTTATTTTGAACTACCTTTTTGTTTGTTTAAAAACATGAACAGAGCTGGGGTTCTAGCTCAGTGGTTCCAGTGTTGCCTAGCAAGCACAAGGTCCCTGGTTTGAGCCTAGTAACCATGTACAACAATACCGGGCACAGTACCACATACCACAATGCTAGGCATGGTGGCATGTAATCCCACCACTTGGGAGGCAGAGGCAGGAGGATTGCTGAGTTTCAGGCTTGCCTGGGCTGTATAGTGAGCTCAGGGCCAGCCTGAACTACAAAGCGAGACCCTGTCTCAAAAAATAAAAAAATAAAAACATGAATGGCAGGAAGAAAGTGTTGGATTAGTAAGTGTGAGAAAGCCTTCTCAGCCTCAGGCTTGCTCTTCCTATGGGCTTATGGCTTCTGGAAAGGATCAAGTATAGTGACCTGGGCTAAAAATGACTATTTAAGGGTTCCTAAGTTTGGGTATGGATATTTGCTACCTAAAGCTTTTATATTTATCTAGAAAATCTATGTCTTTATTCCTTCATCTTTTTTAAATGCTAAAACAAGAATTGTGGAAACAAAAGAGACCAATTTTGGGCACTGGGACTAGAAGCTCCAGAGAATTCTGGGGAGCCTGTTGTTTGATCAGGTATATAGTAGTGTTGGGGAGAGGGTAGGTACTGTAGATCTGGGCTCTGGGTCATTATTCAAACTCACCTCTCTCTGGCGGCCACTTTAATAGCTTTTTTTTTTTGTGTGTGTGGTACCAGAGTCAGTGGTACCACACCTGCCTGGCAAGCTCAAGGTCCTGAGTTTGGTCCTGGTATTGAAAAAAAAAATATTGAGGCCTAGAAAGAAAAAAAGAACCTTCCTACATTTCTGTGCCATGGCCACAAGATAGGACCTTTTCCAGGGATGACTTGAGGACAGTGGAAACAGGTTCAAGAGTGAGAATGGTGGGACAGAGACATGGCCATGGCGGAGAGGGAGAGCACACTTGATATGTTCCCCCTCCTCTGACCTCAGCCTTCAGCATCCACAGTTTCCAGTAAAATTTTCAGACACATTTGTGTTTTGTTTTCTTTTTTGGTATTGGGAATCAAATTCAGGACCTTACAGTTGCCAGGCAGGCATGGTGCCACTGACCTAAATTCTTGGCATCAAATTTTGTCTTTAAACCTGTATTGAGAGCAAAGTCTCTGCCAGGTTTGTAATGGGGTGAGAGAGGAGGATAAGAATAAGGGTACCTATGGGGTGAGAGGCATAAAGAGAATACAAGCAACAGGAGCAGGGCAGAAAGGAAGAGACAGGGGAAGAAGCAGAAAGGAGTGTTCAGTAAGGCTCCACTGTAGTCCCCAAATATTTTTGTAGGAGGTGGCTCTTCAAGAGGAGAAATTGTCATGGTGATGGCAGCTGTGGGAGAAGTGGTGGTAGAGGTGTGAAGATGCAGAGAGGAGGGTTGGAGGTGGGAAAGATGGTGGTAGAGATAGAGGTGGAGGTAAAGGCTGAACCAACTATGGGTTAGTTGGGTGAAGGGAAGGATAATGCTGGTAACATGAAGGAAATGAGAAACAGTTCATAGTAAATATGTATCACAAAGCTCTCTAGCCTTGACTTCCTGTCTATCTACTGCACATGTACAGTTCCTTGCATTTTATTGAGATGTAGAGTAGGGTTGAAAGCATCCAAGGCTACAAAAAGTATATCATAAGTAAAACTAGAGACTTCAGGTACTTAGTAATAAATTGTTCAGAAGTAGAGAGAATAGGGCTAAGGATTTAGCTCAGTGGTTCTGGTGCCTGCCTGACAAATACAGTGTCTCAAATTTGGTCCCTACTAGAACAACAACAACAACATCATCATCAACAACAACAAAAGCCAGAAGTAGAGAAAATAAAGACTTATTAGAGCTAGGCCATCAAATTCTTCAAGTCATTATTCTCTCAGTTTAAGAATGAGTAGAAGGATAAAATTTGAATAAATTTTCCTACCACAGGGAGTAGGAAAAACAGTATTTAAACTGGGATAGATGAGTGGGCATGTAGTATTTGTGCAGAAGATAAGTTACTTATCCTGAGAAGGAAAAAGTCTTCCAAAAATATGAGTCACTCACTAGCCTCTTTAAGAGGTGGAACATAATAAGGCGGGGAAGGTAAAGACTCTTTTGTTAACTTGGCTTGAGATGTGCCCTTAGATATACTTCTCTGGAAATGAAAAAAACAAAATAAAACAAACAAACAAACAAAAACCTTAAAGAATCCAATGCAGTCTTATCCTGAACAAATTAAAAAGTAAATTTTTAAGAACACGCAAAAAATACACAGTTTTTAAAAACTGATTTTGTTGGTACATTTTGTTGGTCACATACATTATGGCTATATGCTACATTGAGAGTTTGTACCAGCACATGATACCCTTTTTAAAAGAATTGATTTTATTAGTACTTTTCTTTTTTTTGAGGCAGGGTCTCATTTTGTAGTTCGGGCTGGCTCTGAGCTCACTATGTAGCCTAGGCAAGCTTCGAACTCAGCAATCCTCCTGTCTCTGCCTCCCGAGTGCTGGGATTACAGGCGTGAGCCACCACGCCCGGCAGTACTTTTTTTTTTTGAGACAGGGTCTCGCTTTGTAGTTCAGGCTGGCCCTGAGCTCTCTATGTAGCCCAGGCAAGCCTGGAACTCAGCAATCCTCCTGCCTCTGCCTCCCGAGTGTTGGGATGAGAGGCATGAGCCACCACGCCTGGTTTATTGGTACATTTTATATGCATATTGTGATCACAATCAACATTGAGAATTTGTACCAGTACGTGACACGACTTAATTCTCATTTTTCCCATTCCCCTTCCCTTCAAATCTCCCACCTCCTATATAAATAAGCTTTGTTTCCTTTTTTTAAAATTAGAATCTTTATTGGTACATTTTATACGTACATCATGGTCACACACAATATTGAGAATTTGTACCAATATATGACACAATTTAATTTTCATCTTTCCCCATTCCTCCACTGACCCTACAATCCCCCTGCCCCTGTATACATGAGCTGTTTCCCTTTTTAAAAATTACTGTCATATTTTTTTCTTCCCTGTGTTACTTACCCTTACCTCTCATTTCTCTTTGAGTATTTTCTATTTCACAATATCTACCATATATTCTAAAGTTCATTCTCATATTCAGTTTCTCATACCAGAGAAAAGATATTTACAGATCTGTGACCTATTTATTTCACTTATGAGTATGTTCTGAAAGTACATCAATTTGAATATAAATGACTCAAACTTATTCTTTATGGGAGAGAAATACTCCATTTTATATTAAAAAAAATCTTTATCCAGTTTCTAGTTGATGGGCATTTGGGTTGTTTCCAAGATATAGCTTTCACAAACTGAGCTGCTATAAATATAGATGCACATATGTCACTATGATATGATTCTTTTAATTCTTTCATGTATATATGTAGCAGAAGAATAGCTGGGCCAAGTGGGATCTCTAATCCTAGTGTTTTGAGGAATCTCCACACTGACCTCCTCAATGGTTGCACAAGTCTACATTCCCACCCAAGTGAAGGATTCCTCTCTCCCCCAGCCTCGGCATTTGTTGTTGGTTGATTTTGTGATAGCAGCATTCTTGGTGGAATGAGATGAAATCTCAGTGTTATTTTCATCTGCATCTTTTGAATGATCAGCAATGTTGAGCACTTCTTCATATGTTTCTTAGCTTCCTTTACTTCTTCATCTGAAAAGTGTTTATTTCAGAAACCCATTTTTGAATTGGGTCTTTAAATGCGGGGGTTGATTTTTTTTTTAAAGTTCTTTATTTACTCTAGATAGTAGCCCTTTGTCTGAGAAACAGCTGGTGAAATTTCTTTCCATATTGTAGGTTGTATTTTCGTTGCCTGTTGGTGGTTTCCTTTGCTGAAGCTTTTTAATAAGATGAGATCTCTGGGCCGGAGGGTTAGCTCAGTGGTTCCGGCGCCTGCCTTGCAAGTGCAAGGTCCTGAGTTCGACCCCCGGTAACCACATACAATGCTGGGCGTGGTGACGCACGCCCACCAGCAATCAATACCACATACCACAGTGCTGGGTGTGGTGGCTCACGCCTGTAATCCCAGCACTCAGGGAGGCAGAGACAGGAGGATTGCTGAGTTCCAGGCTTGCCTGGGCTACATAGTGAGCACAGGGCCAGCCTGAACTACAAAGCGAGACTCTGTCTCAAAAAAAAAAAAAAAAAAAAAGAGATCTCATTTCTTGATTCCTTCTGCTAGTTCCTGTGCTGCTGAGGTTTTGTTCATAAAGTCTTTCCCTATGCCAATGTCTCCAAGAGTTCTCCTTAACCTGTTCTCCAGCAGATTTAGTGTTTCTGTTTAAATATTTAGGTCTCTAATCCATTTTGATTTTAGTTTGGTGCATGGTAAAAGAGACAGATCTGGCTCTAATCTTTGGCAAGTTGAAAACCAGTTTTTCCAGCACCATTTGTTAGAGGCTATCTTTCTTCTGTTGAGGGTGGCATAGTTTGTGAAATGAATGACTTAATTATTCAATTTCACGTGAACTATATTTAAAGGGTTTCAAAAATTGTTTTTAAACTAGGGAACATTAAAATCTTTGAAATGAACTTCCGAAATTGATTTCCTGGGATGAATACTACAAATGACTCTTGAGAGATCACAAGGGCAATTTTCTGACCCATTCTTCTGGGCTGCAAGTTGTCCTGGAAAACATGGAAGACAGAGCATTGACACTTTAGTGCCATCTCCAGTCGTGTCTCCACAGTGAACAAAAGGAAATGCTCAAAGAGGTAGAATCCTGACTTCATGCTGTGTGAGCAGAATTATCAAAATAGATAAAGGGCCGGAGGGTTAGCTCAGTGGTTCTGATGCCTGCCTTGCAAGCGCAAGGTCCTGAGTTCGATCCCCGGTAACCACATAAATGCTGGGCGTGGAGACACGCCCACCAACAATCAACACCGCATACCACAATGCCGGCCGTGGTGGCTCATGCCTGTAGTCCCAGCACTCAGGAGGCAGGGACAGGAGGATTGCTGAGTTCGCGGTGGCTTGCCTGGGCACCATAGTGAGCTCAGGGCCAGCCTGAACTACAACACAAGACCCTGTCTCAAAAAGCAAAAAAAAAAACAAAAAAAAAAAACAGATAAAGTCTCTTCTGGCTCCCACCATCCAAGAGTTGGATGCCCAGCTATTCTAGAAAGCAGGAGGTGGGTTGCACCGGATAAAAAAATTAGAAGCTGACCTCTGAACCACATATTTAAATCCATTTCTGGCTTATTCTTTCTAAATAGCAGTTGAGTTGACTATTGTGATTTAGCCATCTGCAGCCTGTGTTTATAATTGTTCACACTATTATTGTCTCTGAGATGTTCTCAGTTAATATTATTAAGGGGTGGATATATGATTTCCTGGGTGGTTTGATTCATTTTCTGGACAGTTTTGATAAGGAAATGCCTACCTGCAGGACTGAGGGGCCTTTATTGGCATTTTGAATTTTTACTTGTAAATAAATCATATAGGAGAACAGAACCACTGTTTTGGTTGCCTTTCACATACAGAATTCTGTTTAATTTACAAAACCCATTTGTAAATTCTAACTATTAACTCGGGCTTTCTTGCTTGCCTTACAAAAGCAGCTCTTAGTGAATGAGGCATTTGGGACCCAATGGGAAAGATTCCAAGCTTATACTGCCAAATCTCCAGAGTTATTCTGACTCCCACCTGAGATCTTGGGATTTTCTATTATGAAACAGGGAGGGAGTGGCTGGCCACATCTGGAACCTAGATGAGAGAGAAAATAGACTTGTCTGTTTTTCAAAGATAATTGTGGGTTATGAAACAAAGCTAAGTAGGTAGCAAAATCCTGGGCAGCTTACAAAAGAGACACATAATATTAGGCCCTAAGGCAATGTCTGGTGGACCAGTTGAACATGCTTGAGCAATTGGTTAATGAACCCAAGAGAAGCAATGGTTGAAATTAGATCATGGATCAGATTCCTAGAACTGGGAAGGACTTTGGAGATTTTTTTAGGCAAAAACTTTTGCTGAAGAGCTGAACAAATGGAGGTCCAGAAAAGTGCAGCTAGCGGTTACTGTGTTTATCCTGATTTCTAGGCTCATACTTTGGTCTGTGATGATCCTCTCATCTAATGGATCTGGTGCATTCACTGTGGCTGTTCTCTAGAATGTGTGTTACAAGTGCTACAGGTCTCCTCACAGTTAATCTTGCTTTTTGAAAACTACAAATCACATTGTTCTTGTTGGTTCTGCTAGGTGGATAACATTGTCCATACTGGTTGACCACAGTGCCTAGTTCTGCTCTTGGTCAGAGGGAGGCCACTGAGGTCTTAGGAGACATTTTCCGAGCTATTGCTTTCCTCCCAAAACTTCTTTTCTCCTGATATTTCTTCAACCTGAGAGGAATAGAGTCCAGTTGTAGGATGTCTGTGTGGTTGAAAAAATCTTAAGATAGACTCTCTGAGCTTTTGTTATAAGGAAAAGAATAATTCACAAGCATTCCTGAGTGAGAGGGAGGCATTTAATAAATATTTATTCTCTTGATTTTTTTTTTTTTTGAGACAGGGTCTTGCTTTGTAGTTCAGGCTGGCCCTCAGCTCACTATGTAGCCCAGGCAAGCCTCAAACTCAGCAATCCTCCTGCCTCTGCCTCCCGAGTGCTGGGATTACAGGTGTGAGCCACCACGCCCTACATTATGGTATGTAATTACCCTGGGGATTCAATCTGGGACCTGCGTTTGCCAGGCAGAAGCTGGAACTGCTGAACTAAATCCCCAGCTCTCTCTTTTGCTTTTTTTTTCTTTTTGAGACAGGGTCTAGCTTTGTAGTTCAGGCTGGCTCTGAGTTCACTATGTAGTCCAGGCAAGCTTCAAACTCAGCAATCCTCCTGTCTCTGCCTCCCGAGTGCTGGGATGACAGGCGTGAGCCACCACGCCCGGCACTGTGGTATGAGGTATTGATGGCTGGTGGGCATGAGCCTCCACCCCCAGCATTGTATGTGGTTACTGGGATCGAACTCAGGGCCTTGCGCTTACAAGGCAGGTGCCAGAACCAATGAGCTAACCCTCCGGCCCCTCTTTTGCTTTTTATAATACAGTTTCTAAATATTGTTGGATTTTGATTAATCTAAAAATTATTTTTTATTTATGAGGATTATATGACTTTAGTATAGAAAACCAAACAGTGCTGAAAGCTGTGAAGTCCTCTAAGCGAATGCTGTCCAGAGAGAACTATTCTGCCTACTTTTACCACACTTTCCTGTCATCTTCCCAAGTATCTATGTATAATTCATATTTATAATGTTAGATAAAGTGAAATTATAACATAGACGTTTTACAGTATGTTTTTTCACTCAATAAGAGGTCTGCTCAAATAAAATACTGATATTTTTGCCAGTACTGGGAACATTTGAATCTGAAATGTAGAAAATAATAGACAACACAGTGTTACCTCATAGCCTGAAACTTTGCTGAAGCTTGATTTGCTCTCATCTCTCTGTGGCCCCTTAATTCAGTAAAGACAGAATTGCCACTGTGCACTTAAAGTGCAATTTCTGGAGCTGGCGATTTTTCAGCCAGGGAAATTCTTCTGTTTTCATTTATCCTAACAAAAACCAGGATATATAAGTGCTGTCTACTAGGGTAGTCCTATGTGTAACCTGTGTAACCCCTTAGATCTCCTTGGTTTGATCCTTCTTTCATTTTCCTTGGGACAAACCCCCAGGGAAGTGACAGATTTTTGTGTACTTTATAGCTCATTGGATCTTACTGACCCATAACGATGGGCATCCTTGTTTGGTTTAGATTGATCTCCTTGGTGACCGAGTGCCTTGCCCTTGTCAGACAGATTGATATTAGCCACATCCTATCTTTCACTTGCCTCTCAGCTTGGTCCATGTTCCCAGTTCCTTCGGAACTAGGCTAGTGGCAATATTCGTGATCATTTCAAACCAGGCATTCAGAAGGCTTACAGAATGGTTCTGCTGAGAGTTACAATCTGTTGCTGTTCTCAACCCCTTCATGTGAGTAACTCTTCATAGAAAATAGAGCTAAATGAAAGTCTTTAGGTGTGGGGAGACTTGCATCATAACGAGCAAGTGGAAAACTTCAGAATTCTAATCTAGGAATCACACTTTGATGCAAAAAGCTGTCATCCATGAAAGGTGAATGTGGTCCCAGATCACCTGGACAATGTGAGGAGGCCTTTCATTTGCTTTGAGATCCTTTGATTATGGCTGGCAATTTAAAACTAGTATTTTAGGCTGTTTTCTGTTTTGTCTAAGCTGGGGTATAACATCTCCCTCCCAGCCTCCCCCTCATTTCCCACTGATTGCACAGTTAGTCGCCCAGATTCGCAGTGCAGGTGTAGGGCATACACCAGGTCACTTGGAAAGTCAGTGCCTGAAAGCATTTCCTGTCTGTTGTGGCCCCACATTGTCTCTGATCGCTACTCTTTGTACATATCTGCTCTCTACTTTTTGTATGTTTGATATTCTTTGTTGGTCACATGGGCTTGCTGACTTTGGTTCTAGTACATATTCTTGCCATAGCTCCTCTTGCACTTTCATTTCAATGAATCTCTACCACTTAACTGCGTTTCTGTATGCTTTATTTTCAGAATCTCAGTGGCATAGTTTGAGTTACATTATTAATGGTCTACTCAATTGTGGTGGAGAAGAGAAATACACAAGACTATCTTTTCCTCCAGGAAAGGTAAGTGGTTAGAAGGTGATTACTGGAAGCTCGACAGAGCACAGTAAGTTTGTCTCATAAAGAAGATCTGATTGAAACTCCAGATGAAACTGATGGCTAACCTTGTCCTTAAAGCCATTTGGAAAGACAGCATATCTGCCTCATTATTTAGTGGTTTCATTAGAAAGGCATTCACTAGTCCCAGAAATCATGGGAGAGAATTCCAAGGACAGTTTCTCCTACATCTACCCAACTGTGGGCTTTGCCCAATTACTTTTTCTTTCCAGCCTATAATGGTACCAGTCCAGTTCACTGAAACTGGATCCTTCTTGGTGACTATGGTTGAAAGCAATTAATGATACACAGAAGCAATCTGAACATTTGTTCAAGTGGACACGCTAATATATCTCAAATGTATTTTCGAGTGAGCCTATAATAAAATGAGAGTCAAGTTTTCAGTCCCCATTCAAATGAAAGCAGATAACTGAAGGTTGTAAGACACTGAAGAAAACGCTAGTGGGGAGGGAAGGAGGGAAGAAGAGAAGGAGGAAGAGAGAGGAGTGTGGGGAGAGAAAAAGCAACTTGGAGGAAGCAGAGGCTAACTGGGAGATGAACATTTAAAAATTAAAGCTTTTTATTAATATCTTCAAGGAAACAAGGAAAGCTACATAACCATGAAATAAAAAATAAATGCTATTTGGTAAGAAATGTTCAGTGGATCAACATAGATTCTTAAAATTTAACAATGTAACAGCAGAAATGAAACAATAGAAATATTGGAGATAGGATTGAGTAAATATCCTTGAGATAAAGAAAAATAAAAAGTTGTTAAAGGTACCTAATCAACTATTAATAAACAAATTTAAAGATAGTTCATGAGATTCAACATCTAAATAATACAAGTTCCTGAAGAGAATGGAAAATAAACAAAAGAATAGAGTCATCAGCAAATGATTCAAGAAACAGAAAAGTAGACTATAAAAAGGAACATGATTAGAAAGACTTGGAACTTCTCAAAAGCAAAATTATAATCTATAAACAGTAGGACAAATGTCTTTAAGTTCTAAGAGGAAATGGTTTTCAACCTAGAATTTGGTATCCATTCCAAGTATTAATTGGATGTGAGTATGAGGGTAGAATAAAATCACTATGAACCACACAATAGTTGTGTTCCAAGAAAGGGGGAGGCACAAGACACAGAAGAGTGGGAGAACAAATGAAGGGATAGGATGGGAAAACAGTGAGTGTACCCATCCAGAGACTAGAACCAATGAAAGTCCCAGGATGTGCTTCTCTGGGAAGATGAAACTAATACAGTATTTCTGTGTATCCAGTGCCTTGAGAAGCTTAGGCAAGTGTTAGATAGGTATTAAATTAGTTAGAAAATGCATAGGAAAATCTAAGAAATGAAAGCAAAGCAATTATTAATTACAGGAAAAATAAAAAGGCTGTACAGAAAAGAGAAAAATGATTATAGTTATTACCTAGCTCATGTATAAGTAGCATTTATATGGTAATATAATCATAAATTTCAAACATTGGTCTACCTAAAATTATAACTATATTGGGAAGATGAAAAGATGGGAAAGGCACATGGATAAGTGGGCTATATAAAAGACAGAGAGTAAAATATTAAATTTTATAGGAGGAAGTCAATATATTGCCTAAAACTGGAAGAGGAAAAAAAAATAACCAAGTAGTAGAACACAAAAATGTCATTTAGAGACCTAGAGACCAATTTCATATATTAGTGGAAAGACATGAAAGTAATTACCTCATGAAAGGGGAAATGGGGCTGAGGGAAATAAGGAACTATTACCTTTTTGTAATAAAACTTACAGAATTATTTGACTATTAACTTTAAACGTACATGTCTATCTGATTAAATAATAATAATAATAACAATAAAAAGAAAATTAATTAAATAATTAAATATGCATACACCCCAGGCAGCCATTGGTAAGCAATTAGAATTGGCAAACAAAGAGAAGCTATCGTTGTTTGGGCAATATGAAAACTATGAGAGTAGGAAAATCATTTTTATGAGAGTCATTAGAGCTTTGCTTATTAAAAAAGAGTTGTTAGATTAATTATCAAGGAGTGCCTGTTTATAGCAAGGTATTTAGGGCATAACTTCAGCATAGTTTGATCTCACTTTGAGCAGCAAGAAGCAGGGCAGATTAAGAGGTCAGGGACTGTGGTTCCAGTTAAGAAGGAAGAGTTTTTATGTCTAGACTTGTGAGGAGTTGAGATTGGAGGGTGGATTGGATTCATGTATTGGAAATTTGGTCCTCAGTGTAGTGATGTTAGGAGGTAATTGAATCTTCACAAGGTTGGGTTGAGTGGGAGGTATTTGGATTATTGGAGGCATGGCCACCTCAGAAGTGATTCATCATTTGTAATCCCGGTTAGTTCCTGGTCTCTCTTTCTTTCTCTGTGACTTTTTCTTGCACATACTGCCCCATCTGCTGTGATGTGATGTAATTAGGGGTTCCTCACTAGAGCTTCTGCTGTGCTGGTTGGACCTTCATCCTCCAAAACTAAGCTAAATAAACTTTTCTTTATCTGTTACCCAGATTCACATAGTATTTTGTTATGGTAGTGGAAAACTGACTAATGTAATGGGTACCAGAAAGCAAACCTTCATTCTGATTTTAAGGGGAAGAGATTGGATGTCCTGGTCTATTTCACAGTACTTGTTAGGCATAGATGTTTAGAGTACAAGAGGATAGAGGTGTATAGACACTCTGATCTCTTTGTTCTCCTTGCTTCATTTCTTTGATTATTACAACTAGATTCCTCCACCTTTATCTGTATCTTAGTCTTGCTCTGGAATCTGGGCCCAGTTCTGTGTCAGCAGGTCCTTAAGCTGGTATCACTATTTTTTTCTGGTCACCTTTTGACATTGGCAGCATTGTCTCATACTCCAGTTTTTGCAATAAATGAGTACCTTACTTGAACCTGAGGATCTCCCTCTTATTTTGATTCCTGATCTCCTAAATACCAACCACACTGTAAATGTCCAAGCACCTGAATTGGGCAAAAAGTATGTGCCAATGTATTGTCACAGATTTCTTTCTTTTTTCTCTGTCCAATGTATTGTTTGTATCTCACCTTTACTTTGCCCACATAGCCTAGTCATCAAGCTTCATGCCAAGCCTTGTGTCCAGGTCCCCAAGTTTTGGTCTTGTGCTCAGGTTAGGAATTTATTGAACAGCTACAATCAACTGTTTGAAATCTTCCAAATATTATGTTTTTTGTGGTTTTCACAGATTACCTTGTTCAATTCTTAGAATAATTCTATGATTACAGGGCCATTTTATACAGATGAAAAAAACTGGTTTAAAGGTACAAAAGGACTTATTTGAGATCATAGTACAAAGATGGGGCAGGAACTGAACTCAGATTATTTCGTTCCAACCCTGGGCTGTGATTATAAGCCTGACTGCCTTCCAGTCTTTGTTCAAACTTTATCATGTACTGACTCAACTTTGCTCTGGTTCTAAATCCTGGAACCTGCTTCTGCGATAGAGAGAGATGTGCCTGGCTGTTGTCATAAGATTTATTTCCTTCCATGGAGTTCTGAAGTGTTTTTGTCATCATATCATGACCTAATGCCAGGACAGTGGTTCTCCAAGTATGGCTCCCAGACCAGTAGTATCAGTGGAGCCGGTTAGTAGTACATTTCGGACCATACTTCAGGCCAGTTGAATCAGAAACTCTGGGAGTAAGACCCAGGAACCTGATTTTTAGCAAGCACTCCAGGTGATCTTAATGTACATAAAATTTGGGAACCATGCCCTAGGATCATACTTAGAGGGTGTCTGATGGAGTCAAGTTTTCACTTAGTTGGTGTTTGCTGTGTGTGTATCAAATGTGAACTGAAAAAGAGAGGCAGTAAAACATCTTTCTTTCTTGAGTTGCCACACTATCCCACTACTGAGATTTCCCACCACCCCTATCTCTCTGGGATCACAAGATGGAAGGATCTGGTATAGGAAATCTCTGTGTAGCATCTGACTCTGTGGCAGGGAATCATGAAGACACTGTTTTGGGTGCCTGTAATGAAGATATAGTTGGAAAACAGATTTATAGAAGCGAATTTGTAGGTCAAAGCCAGATTTATAGAAGAGAGTCTGTAGGAAGGAGTCTAAAGTTAATGTTCATAAAATCTAAAGAAAGATTCACCCACTGATTTTTTGGTATTAAATATCTCAGGGTTTTTTTTTTTTTTTTTTTTTTGAGACAGGGTCTTGCTTTGTAGTTTAGGCTGGCTCTGAGCTCACTATGTAGTCCAGGCAAGCCTCAAACTCAGCAATCCTTCTGTCTCTGCCTCCCCAGTGCTGAGATTACAGGCGTGAGCCACCACACCCGGCACTGTGGTATGTGGTATTGATTGCCAGTGGGCGTGAGTCTCCATGCCCAGCATTGTATGTGGTTACTGGGGATTGAACTCAGGTCCTTGTGCTTGCGAGGCAGGCACCGGAACCACTGAGCTAACCCTCCGGCCCCTCTCAGGTCTTTTTTTATATTTTTGGTTACAACGTACTTTATTTCACCTGTAGCTGGTTGACCTGCCTTGTGGTAAAATAATATAGTACTTTATAGAGGGTATATATAAGGACATGGACTGAGGCAAAAAGCTGTAATTTACCTTATGTTTATAAAGCTGTAGGACAGTTATTAAATTTAATTTTTCCTTTTACATAGCTCAGTGATACAAATATATGAATACCCCCCCATCTTCTAGGAGTTGTGGCCATAACCATTTTCTATTGTTGGCCACCTGTATTTTGTCTGTGTCTTTGGGTGCTGGACTCCTGCTCCACACATGGGAAGACACAACTGCAGGAGTCTTGGGTTGGTGGTAAAGCCCGGGCTCTTGCAAGCTTTTAAACCACAAGCCTGCTGAGGCTGCCCAGGTGCCTCTCTGAGCAGGGCATCCATGATTGATGATGGGAGACAGTAAATAAATTTCAGTAAGTACACATGAGAGTGGATCAGAACAGTAAGTGTTCACTATGTACAATCAATGGGCATTATTTCAGAGGAGATTAAAATTTCCTGGGCTTAATCCTCTTGCTGGAGCTGTGCTGGTGGCAGTGGATGACTTACTGTTTTCTCCAGTGAGGTACTGAGAGGAGCATCTGTGCCTTTTGAGTCAAAGCATGTCATAAAATAAGCAGTTGAGAAATCTTTTTGTGCGCTGGGGTATAGCTCATTGGGAGGGTGCTCACCTGACATATGTGAGGCTCTGCGTTTCAACCCCTAGAACCACAAAGACAGCAATAATAAAATAAATAACAAAACAAACTGCACACACCACAAATGAACAAAACCAAAAGAAAAAAAGATATCAGTCTGTTCAGTTTGGAAATCAAATCTCCAATACAAGATGTACTTGTAGTATATGAGGTGGAAGAAGATGGATCTACATAACATTTGGAGATTGGAAAGGATATAGTTTTATCTCTTCTGCTAACATTCTTGGGCACTGTTATCACTTTACAATATATGTAATGGTACTGGATTTTTGGTAAGGGTTTGCTTTGGACTTCACTCTGGGGTGCCCTTTATCTAATAGTAAGCTGCAGATGGAACATGGTATTTTGGCATAAACTGAAAAATCTAACTTTTTCCCCTCAACTTTAAGATTTTGTTTCCCCAGAAGCTATAAAAACTATTGTCTAAACTTTAAAACAGTGTCTACTTTCTAAGAAGTCAAAACTTGAATTTAGCTTTGGAAGATTTTTTCCTAGAGAAAACAAACAACTACTGTATACATGGCCATTGCTCAGGGGACAAAAACTGTAAACTCCAGATTTTCCTGCAAGTAGATGATAATTGCATGTATTTTTTTTTAGCAAAATAAGGCTTTCCAAATATCTTTATATCTTCATGAGAAAACTCTTCTCTGTATAAATTTGAGCTGCGCTATGCCTTTTGTCAGGGATTAGCTGTGTGCTGTTTTGTAAGTAACATACCTGCGATTACTAGAACATACCTGTGGTTGTTGATTGATTGTGCCAACTTGAGTAAGAAATGCTCACCTGGATTGGCTCAGCATAGTCCTGGGTATGGAAGACCCACCCTAGGGAGGACCGTCACTGGGATGGTATAAAAGGGAAATGAAGAGGGAAGGATTGCTCCTGTTTCTTTGGAGGAGCTCCAGCCTTTGCTGTCACTTTGGATACTGTCTGCTGGCTTCCGGTGATGAGTTATCAGCCTCTGGCACTGACACTGCAGCCTTCCACTGCAGACCCTTTGGCCTCCAGACAGGGACTTGCATGGGGCACTACAGTAAGCCCTTGACTGGATTCTTTGAATTCCTAGTGTTCAGACAGACCTTGAGCACCCTTCCACACCTGATTCTGTGGGAAGCCATTGTAAGCCAATCTATAAATTCTTATCTGTTTGTATATGTTGTAATAAATCTATTTCTCTAGTAAGCAATGACTGATACAATAGCTGTACTCATGTGTGTGCATGTTGTCCATGGCTACTTTCCCACTACAAAAGCAAGTAGTTGTTGCAGAGATTACATGGTCCTTAAAGTCTAAAATATTTACCGTTTGGCTCTTACAGAGAAGTTTACTGGCCCCCACTTTCTGGTGTATGTCCTCTTTTTTTTTTTTTTTTTTTTTTTTTTTTTTTTTTTTTTTTTTTTTTTTTTTTTTTTTTTTTTTTTTTTTTTTTGCTTTTTGAGACAGGGTCTCGCTTTGTAGTTCAGGCTGGCCCTGAGCTCACTATGTAGTCCAGGCAAGCCTCAAACTCAGCAATCCTCCTGTCTCTGCCTCCAGAATGCTGGGATTACAGGCGTGAGCCACCACGTCCGGCATTGTGGTATGCGGTATTGATTGTTGGTGGGCGTATCTCCACGCCCAGCATTATATGTGGTAACCGGGGATCGAACTCAGGACCTTGCGCTTGCGAGGCAGGCGCCGGAACCACTGAGCTAACCCTTCGGCCCTGTCCTCTTCTTAATAGTTGCTCATAGACATTGGAGCCTGAGATCAGAAAATAACAGGAGAGGTATGCAGGCTTGAACTTCACGTCAGACTTCTAGGAATCAATCTAACAAAAGAAGTGAAAGACCTCTACTCTGAAAACTATAGGACTCTGAAAACTGAGATAGAAAAGGATATCAGAAAGTGAAAAGACATCACTTGTTCCTGGGTAGGGAGAACCAACATCGTCAAAATGGCTCTACTCCCACAACTACTATTCAGATTCAATGCAATTCCAATTGAAATTCCAACACTATAATTCACAGAGCTAGAGAAAATAATACAAAAAGTCATCTGGAACCACAAGAAACCTAGAATAGCAAAAACAATTCTAAGCAACCACGACATGGCAGGGGATGTTACAATCTCCAACTTAAAACTCTACTATAAAGCCACTGTGATAAAAATTGCATGGTACTGGCAAAGTAATAGACCCAAGGACCAGTGGAATAGATTCTGATCCAGAAACAACCCCGGATATACTAAGCCACCTTATCTTTGATAAAGGAGGCAAACATCCTCAATGGAGGAAAGACAGTCTCTTTAACAAATGGTGCTGGAAAAACTGGGCTTTAACCTCCAAAAACAAAAGCTAGACCTATCTCTTTCACCATATACACAATTAAATTCACAATGGATTCAAGACTTAAACATTAAAACAGAAACAATAAACCTGCTGGAAAATGGGTTAGGTAAAACTCTTGGAGACATTGGCCTAGGCAGAGACTTTATGAATAAAACCTCTATAGCACAAGAACTAGCAGAAAGAATCAACAAATGGGATGTCATCCTACTAAAAAGCTTCTGTACAGCAAAAGAAGTCACTGGCACTGCTAAAAGACAACCAACAACATGGGGAAAAGTCTTTAGTAGCTGTTTATCAGAGAAAGGGCTATTATCTACAATATATAAAGAACATAAACAAATCAGTCTCCCCAAGTTTAAAGACCCAATTAAAAAATGGGCATCTGAAATGAACAGACACTTCTCAGAGGCAGAAGTCAAACCAGCCACAAAGCAAATGAAGAAATGTTCAACATCACTGGTCATTCGAGAGATGCAAATGAAAACAACACTGAGATTTTATTTCACTCCACAAAGAATGGCTGCTATTGCTAAATCAACCAACAATAAATGCTGGTGAGGCTGTGGGGGGGGGGGAAGGAACCCTTCTCCACTGTAGGTAGGACTGTAAAGAGACTGAAAATGACTGGAAGTTGGCTCGGCTTATGACATTTTGGCTTCCTTGTTGATACTCTGTACATATTCTAGGCTGAGTTACCTGGCTTTGGTAATTGAACAGTTATTTTCTGATATGATTGTTTTGTGAGAACCACAGGTCCAGATGTCATGCAAAGCATGTGAGCAAGTGGAAGTAAGATTTTCCCTTAAAGGAATGGACATTCTCAGAGTCATCCTAAGAAAAATCCAGTTCTTTTTTTTTTTTGAGGCAGGGTCTCACTTTATAGTTCAGGCTGGTCCTGAGCTCACTATGTAGCCCAGGCAAACCTTGAACTCAGCAATCCTCCGGTCTCTTCCTCCCAAGTGCTGGGATTACAGGCGTGAGCCACCACACCTGGTGAAGAAGCCAGTTCTTAGATAGAAAATGAAAACTAGAACCACCAACCCTTCTTAGGTCTTTAGATGACTGTTGCTTCATGAGAGATCCTGAGTAAAAAAATACATAATTGTTGCTAGATTTCTGAGCCTCCAAACCTTATAAAATAATATTTGGTTGTTGTTTTAGGCAGATAACTTTGATGGTGATTGGTTGTATTTCAATGAATAACTTATATAAAAGCCTGGGTACCCTGAGTGTCATACTACACATACAGGGGACTCAATAATCAATCATTCTATCATCATTTGCATATGGTGATAGAATTTCCACTCACTTGGGTTGACACAAGACATGGTTAACCTTCAGCATTAGAGGTCCTCAGGTCATACAACTGGGAAGGGAGGGAACAATTTGAGACTGATGTGAATGTACAGGTGTCTGTTTAATGTATGTACATGACTATGGGAATGTGTTTCATGTATGTACATGACTATAGGAACCAATACTGTTCTCTGTGCCCTCCATAGTGAACAAAGTGCCTTTTTGCTGTGTCCTTTGCCCTCAGGGAGGCTAAGACCCCACTTTAGTTGTGATACATCTTCAGTTTTTTGTTTTTTTTTTTGAGACAGGGTCTCGCTTTGTAATTCAGGCTGGCTCTGAGCTCACTATGTAGTCCAGGCAAGCCTCGAACTCAGCAATCCTCCTGCCTCTGCCTCCCGAGTGCTGGGATTACAGGCATGAGCCACCACGCCCGGCACTGTGGTATGCGGTATGGTATTGATTGTTGGTGGGCATGAGTCTCCACGCCCAGCATTGTTTGTGGTTTCCGGGGATTGAACTCAGGACCTTGCGCCTGCGAGGCAGGTGCCGGAACCACTGAGCTAATCCTCCGGGCTACATCTTCAGTTTTTAATCCCTTCTGGTTGGTTCCTTTACAGAACCAACAGAAACTTCTGACTCTTCAGTAGCATTTAGAGAATACTAAAATTGTGTTTGTTTTTATGCCAAGGCTTCTAGGTTGTATGTATTGAGAGCACATTTCTTGGGCAGGTAGTAAGTGAGAATTGCATTGGAAATGTGTTCCAGTTTGTGGGGAATTATGCACAGAGAAGAACTAAATGATGCTCAAATGTCTCAGTTGAGAAGCTTTCTTGTCTCCCCTGGACCTAGTTACTGGTATTAGAACCACAAAATGGAGGAGGTTTTATAAAACACAGCATCCTTGAGCTCCATGAGCTTTGACATGTACTTAGGTATTTGCATCCTATAACTCAGGAGCTAATTCATTTCTGTTGTTAAAAAAGCCCTAGTCAGGCGTGATGGCTCACACCTGTAATCCCAGCACTCAGAAGGCAGAGGCAGGAGGATAGCTGAGTTTGAGGCTTGCCTGGGCTACATAGTAAGCTCAGGGCCAGCCTGAACTACAAAGTGAGACCCTATCTCAGGAAAAAAAAAAATAAAAGCCCTAGCAACAACTGGAAATGGTGTGGCTCTTATTATCTGGCAATTAACTAAAGGGAAAAAGAATTCTTGAATTTGTAATACAGATGTGAAGGCTGTTGGCTTCTCACAGCAGGCATATTAAGAGGCAGGAAAAAAGTCTCTGGGCAGGAGAACCCATTTCACCCTGCATTTGTTTCCTTGTTGTTCTTGCCTTTCCCTGGGTGAAAACTTGGCAGCTGAGTCTGTCTTTGGAACTTGAGTCTCTCTGTCCTTTTCAGCAGCTAATTATTTTTGCCAATACTCACAGCCTGGTTCATTCTGTATAAACTGATGCTTTGTTGTTTTACAATAAAAATATTACTTTCTAATCTTGAAAGTATATCTTGTATCATGATATAGACTTTGTCACTCAGCTGTTTGCCAGTCCCATCTCCCATGATTGAATGAGCTAGTTTAACTTCTCTCTTTCAGAGGTGAAATTTCCAGCAGCAACTCCAAATTCTAACAATTAGCTTTGTCAGCATTATGCTTCCCTTAAACAAGTTCCAGGAACAAAAACACTGGGCAGCAGGTTAGGAGCTACTTGAGTAGCAAGCTTCATTTCACTGTACTGTAATCTATGCAGCTAGCTGCAAAATCCTGAATAGTCTTTAAGATGATGTTTTGGAATTCACTGTTATGGTGATATTTTTTAGTGTTAAAACACATTGTTTATTATAAGTATTCTATTTAAGTGTTCTGTTTTTCTTTTTAATTTTTTTTTTTGAGGGACCAGGATTTAGCTCAGTGGTTCCTGCATCTGCCTTGTAAACTCGAGGTCCTGAGTTCATCCATCTGGTATCACATACCACAGTGCCGGGTGTGGTGACTCATCCCCATAATTCCCAGCAATCAACACCATATACCATAGTGCTGGGCGTGGTGGCTCACACCTGTAATCCCAGCACTCAGGAGGCAGAGACAGGAGGATTGTTGTGAGTTCGAGGCCAGTTTGGGCTACATAGGGAGCTCAGGGCCAGCCTAAACTACAAAGCGAGACACTATCAAATAAAAAAAAACCTTTTTTTTGAGATTTAAATTTGGATACCTCTATCCAAATAATCAATTCCAAAGAGGTTGAATAGAAGCAGAATAGAAAGGCTTTTAAAAAAATTTTTAATTTTATTTTAGAAAGGCTTTTCAAGTCCTAGCTAGACATGGACATCACCAGGACTTCTTCCTTGAAGGGTAATATGGTGAGATTGTTCAGGGTAAGAATCAAATCCTAGTTCCACCTTTTGCTTAGTGTCCTAAAATGGGTTAACAATAGTGCCTACTTCATGATGTTGTGAAAATGAAATGAATTAATATATCTAAAGTGTTTGGAATGATGCCTGATTTGCTAACAATATTTACTACTACTATTTATTATTATTATTATTTTATTATTATTAGATCTGTCTTCTTGGGCCAACAAGGTAATTTCTTTAAGCTAAGTTTCTTTACATATAAAACTGAGGTTCAATTCTGAGGATGTGGCTCAGTGGTTATTCACTAGAATATATGTGAGGACTTGGATCTGATCCTTAGAACCACAAAAAACCCAACCCAACCCACAAACAAAAACCAAGGTGGTAGTAATATTCTGCAATTTTTTGAATTGGAATTGATATGTATAAAGCTTATAGCCTAATTTCTGGTATATAATAGAAACTTTCCAGGGTATTTATTTTAATATGTACTTAAGGGTTGCACCTGCTTTGCCTTAGATGTTTGAGACTTTGTAAATTTAAATGAAGAACTGTAGCCAGACTGCGCTTGGCTTACCACTGTTAACCTAGTGCAGGGACAGAGAACTGAGACTCTTTCCAAGGTATTGTCATTGCTCTACAGTGAGGGCCTTAGCCCCCAAGGTTATTAGAACCCCCTAAGTTCTAAGTCGGGTTGAATTTTCAGCAATGTCTCTTCCAGGAACAAGGAAGTCTGGTTCACACGCTTGCTGCCTCATCTGTTTTTATTGAAGAACGGAGTAGAATCTGAAGCTTCTTTTTAACCAGGTTACAGCTGTGCCCTTTGGGAACTTTGGGACCCAGTGAGAGATTATGATGATTTCTCCTAAGATCTTGTGACTGGCTGAATTACTCTGTGAGCCAAGCTGCCAATGCCTATTAACATTTATAATAAGCCACGTTAATATAACATGTGATAATTGCTTCATTAGCTCATGTTGCTGCTATTCATAAAAACCTGTCCTTGTCACTTGTAGACCTCTTCTTGTTTCCTGCTCTGACCTCTCTTTTTATATGCATTAAACACATTTCTCACTATTCCAGTTAACTTTGCTTGTTATTCCACTGAGTGACTCAGGAAATCTCTCGCAGTCTCCAAAGCTTGATATCCTGTTCATCACATGCTGACTCATCCTCTTATGTTCCAGATGGTTGTGTACCAAGTGGAGCGTATGCCTTTTACTTCTTCTTGATTACTTTTTTCATTTCTTCACTCTTCTGCTTCGCCCTCCATTTGATTTACTTCTGGAGTATTTATTGTTGGGGTGATGTGCATAATGAACACCCTTGGGCATTCATTAAGTTTAGCTTTGAACAGTTTCTATTTCCCCTCTGTGTCCTTGATGTCTGACATGTTTGGTCATTTGCTTGCATAAACCTCACAGTTTGCCAGCATTTACTCTAGAAATTTATACCTCTCTCTGTCAAGTTTTGTTATATATATATATTTAAAAGCCTCATAGAATTTCTTAGTTAAAAATGGCACCTTACTGGTGAGCTTTGAGATTTGCTTGTCTGTCCCATTGCTCCAGTTATCTATTGCTGTATTATAAACCAGTAGAACATGAATGATTTAAAAGACAGTTATCATCTCTTATGGTTCTTTGTGTTGTTTGTCAAAGCTGATCCTCCCTTGGGATTTTGCAGTTGCAGAGGTCCCACTGGGGTTGTCCTATAGAAGTGGGACGGTTCGTGTCTTAGTGTGGATTTCTTTAATCCAGATACTGAAACATTGTTTTCTCAGAGTGAGTACTTGAGGGTGACAGCTAAAAGACTTCCTGTGCTTTAATCTCAGAAGTCATGTAGCATGACTGACACTGCCAGAAAGCAGTGACTGAAAAGTGTGTTTTGCAAGTATATTAACTACAAAACTGAGGAGTTATTTATTTTTCACAATGTTGCTTATTTTAGAGTCAGAAAGGCCCCCCCCCCATTTCTCTTGTGGTGACTTGAGCAGTAGCTACCAGCTGTTTTTCCTCCTAGCAAGCCCCAGTAATGACGTTCCCAATGCAATCTGTACCACCTGTCCCTGTTGCAGTGGTATCTGTCTCTTTGTGACTTTTAGGTTGGCAAGCTTCCGTCGGTCTGACGTACAAGAGAGTCCTAAACTGGACTATACGGGATTTGTAGTCTAGTTGTGGCTTTGGAACATGTGACTGACCTTCAATTAGTCACTTACTGTATTTGGACTTTGATCTTTTTCTAAAGTCCCTAAACCTCCAAAATTCTACAATACTAATAGCCACCTTCAATGTGCCTATCAAATTAAATATTCTACTTCAGTCTCCTGAACAGATTAAGCTCAGGTTTAAGTCTGTCACTGCCAATTATCTATATCTTTATATATTATGAACACTCACTGTACATTTTGGGGGGAGTAAAATTTAAATCTAGAGACCTTGATGATGCTAGGTCTAGAGACCTAGAAACTGCTAGATTATTTATTACTGTGTTAATTTTTAAAGATCATTATTGTACATATGAGATGATTTGTGTTTTTGAGAACCTGGGATTTTTTTGTTAACAGGGTCTCTGCATGTGTTCCTATGCCTGTGGGGCATAACACCAGTTTTGTCATAAAGGCACATTATTGTCAGTGTATAATACCTGTGTTTATTCTTTTTTTTTTTTTTTTTTGAGACAGGGTCTCGCTTTGTAGTTCAGGCTGGCCCTGAGCTCATTATGTAGCCCAGGCAAGCCTTGAACTCAGCAGTCTTCCTGACTCTGTCTCCTGGGTGCGGGGATTACAGGCATGTGCCATGATGCCCAGCTTCCTGCCCTTTTTTGTAGTGCACAATTGATATCTTTTTAGTTTTCCTGTTGTTATAGTAGGTCTTTGGGATGTTGTGCCAGCATGTTCACCTGTTAGCTCACCAGAGTGCTACACAATTTTTTGCATAGTTCCTTGGGCAGAAGCATTTTGTTTTCCTCTGCTGTAAGTGATCACTTATGAGTTCCAGTACCAATCCTCTAAGAAAATTTCTCCAGGATATTTTGCATTTGTTATTTTCTTTGTAAACTATCAAACTATTAATTCTAAAATAGGCGATTACCACTTGAGCTAAATCCCCAGCCCTCAAACTCTTAATTCTATACATGTTTAGGATGAAGTAAAACACAACCATTGGCCAATTCTTTGTGTTTCAAGTGACTTCATAGTTGCTGCATAACTCATCAACCACATCTCCACCTTTAGGCTTCTGTTTCACTGAAATTTTCCTACAGTATTTCCATCATGGTGCACTGTTGACATCGGCAGTACTAGTATGTTTTTCTTTGTTATATCTTTTTAAAATCCAAAGGTTGTACTATATAATTATGTTTTGAAATTACAACATTTCATTTGGAATTTCTACTTTGTTCTTGTATATAGTTCCTATGCTGGTCAACTTGTGCTCTATTAGCAAATGTAGTATCAGTTGGAAACTGGTAAACTAATTGTCAAATGTCACATTGTGATTAGTTTGAGAGATGAGAGCAACATGTCTGTCTACAACATTATTTGCTTTATTACTATATATGTAAAGACCTGGTGGCTGAGTTCCAGGATAAATTTCCAAATTGAAAGCTTAATGAGTCTTCATATCTATAAGGCATAAATTTTATGCCATTTTTGAAGATTTTTTTTTGGCATAGCCTGAAGTTACAGGGACCATGTTATGCAGGAAGATGTTCATCAATAGATATGTATTCTGATGGTGTTGTTTGGCAATTACCTATAAATCTCTCAAACAATGACTGGATAGCAGCCAGATTATCTGTTGTTTTTCCTTCTGGGCAAGTAGTTTTGTTGTTAAACCTCAAGCAATTTTGAAGGTGGTTAAATCTCTTCAATATAATCATTTTATAAACCTCAAGCCTATATTTATCAC